>CM038216.1:198389889-198639542 GCA_021442155.1 Cymbidium sinense
TAAACCATAAACCATAAAACCCTAAACCCTACGAGTTTACTTAATTTAAAAAAAATAAATAATAAAAATAAAAAATAAAAAATCCCCTAACTTAACCCCTAAAATGAACCCTAAACCTTAAACCCTAAACCCAAAAATCCTAAACCCTAAACCTTAAAATGCTAAAAACCTAAACCAAAACTAAATAAAGCTTAAAAATAAAATAAATAAATAAAACATAAACCAAAATAAAATAATAAAAACAAATATAATAAAAACCTAAACTAAAACCTAAACCTAAACCTAAACATAAACCTAAAAAGAACATAAAATAAAAAATGAAAAATAAACTAAAATAAAATAAATAAAACCCTAAAATGAACTAAAAAATAAAATAAATAAAAAATAGAAAACCTAAATAAAATAAAAACTAAATGTAAAATAAAAATAAAATAAACCTAAAATAAAATAAAAAAATAACTAAATGAAAACCGAAACTAAAAAAATAAACCTAAAAATTAAACAAAATAAAATAAAACTAAACCTAAACTAAAATAAATAATACCCAAACCTAAACCAAAAATAAACAAAACCTAAACCCTAAACTAAATAAAATAAAAAAACTAAAAATAAACCTAAGCCTAAACTATAAAAAAACCATAAAATAAACTTAAAATAAAAACCTAAAATCTAAACCTAGAAAAATAAATTAAAAATCTAAACCAAAACATAAACTTAAAAAATAAAATAAAAATAAAACTAACAAAAAAATAAACACAATCTTGAACCTAAACCTAAAAAATAAACTAAAATAAATAAAATAAACTAAATAAAAGTAAGAAATAAACCTAAAAAAACCCTAAAACCTAAAGAGAAACCCCTTAAATCCTAAACCCTAAACCCTACACCTTAAACCCTAAAACTAACCCTGAACCCCAAACCCTAAACTCTAAACCTAAAACCATAAACATACAAACCTAAACCCTAAACACTAAAAACCCCAAACCCTAAACTAACCCCAAACCCTAAACCCTAAACCCAAAACCCTAATCCTTAAACCCTAAACCCTAATCCCTAAACATCACCATAAACCTTAAAACTAAACTAAACCCTAAACTAAATCAATACTAACCCTAAACACTAAACCTAAACCTAAAATTCTAAATTCTAAACCTAAACCCTAAACTCTAAATCTAAATAAAACCTAAAACTCTAAATATACAACCTTAAAACTTAAAACTAAACTAAAACATAAACTAAACCTAAACTCTAAACCTAATCACCTAAACTTAAACCTAAAACTAACCTAAACCCTAAACTTAAACCTAAACCTAAACCCTAAACTCCTAACCTTAACACTAAACTAAAACCTAAATCCAACCTGTAAACTCCTAAACCTAAACCCCAAAACCTAAATCGTAAGCACTAAAACTAACCCTAAACATTAAACCCTAAACCTATAACCTTAAACCTACAACCCTAAACCCGAAAACTCTAAACCTTAAATGCTAAACCATAAAAACCTTAAACTATAACCCTAAACCCTAAAAAACATAAACCCTAAACCCTAAACCTTAAACTAACCATAAAAACTAAACCCTAAAGCTTAAAACCTAAAGCCTAAAGCCCAAAGCCTAAACCCTAAACCCTAAACCCTAACCCTAATCCCTAAACCCAAAACCCTAAACCCTAAACCCTAAAAACCTAAAAACCTAAACCAAAATAAAATGAAACCTAAAATTAAAATAAATAAAAAAACCCTAACCTAAATAATATAAAATATTAAAATAAAATAAAACCTAAACTAAAACCTAAACCTAAACCTTAAAATAAAATATAATAAACTAATAAAAACAAACTAAAATATAATACATAAAAACCTAAACTAACCTAAAAAATAAAATAAACCTAAGAATAAAAAATCTAAATAAAATAAAAACTTAACATAAAGTAAAAATAAAATAAACTTAAAATAAAATAAATTAAAAACTAAATAAAACCTAAACCTAAAAAATAAAACTTAAAATAAAGCCAAAAAATAAATAAAAAATAGAACCTAAACCCTGAACTAAAAAAAACCTAAACCTAAAATAAATATAAAATAAACCTAAACCAAAACTAAAATAAACTAAACTAAAATAAATAAAACCTAAACCTAAACTTAAACCTAAACCTAAACATAAACCTAAACTAAATAAAATAAAATAAAATAAAATAAAATAAATAAACCTAAACCTACCAGTTTACTTAATTTAAATAAATAAATAAAACCCTAAACCCTAAAACTAACCCTAAACCCTAAATTCTAAACCCTAAACCTACAACCCTAAACCTATATAAACCCTAAAACCCTAAACTCAAAACCTGCAAAATGCTAAAATCCTAAACTTAAACTAAATGAAACCTAAAAGAAAAAAATGCAAAGAAAACCTAAACTAAAACTTAAACCTAAACCTAAACCTAAAAAGAAAATAAAATAATAAACAAAAACTAAACTAAAATAAAATAAATAAAACCCTAAACTAAAAAAAATAAAGTAAACAAAAATAAAACCTAAATAAAATAAAAGCTAAACATAAAATAAAAATCAAATAAACCTAAATTAAAAATAATAATAATAACTAAATGAAAACCTCAACCCAAAAAATAAACCTAAAAATAAAACCTAAAAAATAAATAAATAAATAAAACTTAAACACTACAACAACAACAACAACAACAACAACAAGCCTTAATCCCACTAGGTGGGGTCGGATACATGAATCCTTCGTCTCCATTATGTCCTATTATGTGTCAAATTCTCATTTAAATCAAGTATACTAAGATCATTTTTATACATCTTAACCAAGTCTTTTAGGTCTACTACCTTTCTTAACATAAGGCAAATCTAATGCATCTACTCTAATCGTCATCTGACGATCGACGCTTTATGTGGCCAAACCATCTAAGGCACTCCCTAATCTTATCTACCACTGAGCTACTCCAACATTTTCAATATACTCATTTTCCATTATATCTCTAAGAGTAAAGCCACTCATCCACCTAAGCATCCTCATCTATGTAACACTTAACTTAGTCTTATGCTTCTCTTTATTGGCCAACATTCGCACATAAGTCATTGCTGTCTTACCACCATCGTATAAAATTTTCCATTAAGTTTAAGTGGAACTTTTCTATCACATAATAAGCTAGATGCATTCCTCCACTTCAACCATCCAACTTTAATTCTACTAATAACATCTCCATCTATTTCACCATCATTTTGAACAATAGAGCCTAAATATCTAATGCTCCACTCTTATTAATGACTTGTTCACCTAATGTCACAACACTACCACTAGAACTTCTACAACTAAAATTACACTCCATATTCAAGTTTCGTTGGACTCTCTTTAGTCTTATCAACAAGAAGAATGTCATCAAAAGCATACACCACGGTACATCTTCTTATAAATGCTAGTAAGAACATCCATAACTAAAGTAAAAAAGATAAGGGCTTAAAGTCGATCCTTGATGTAATCCAACTAAATAAGAAAATATTTTGTCAATCCTCCTTGTGTTTGGACACAAGTAATAGCTCTAGAATACATATCCTTAATGACTTGAATATAACCAATATTAACTCCTTTCTATTCTAGAACTCTCCAAAGAACAACTCTTGAAACTTTATCATAAGCTTTCTATAAATCAATAAATATCATATGTAGATCCTCCTTACTTTCTCTATGCTTCTCCATCAAACCCCTTAACAAATGTATAACATCCATAGTAGATCTACCCGCATGAAACCAAACCGACAGTGAAACTTCGTATCACATTGTAACCTTTGCTCAATTACTCTCTCCCATAATTTTAATGTATGGCACGTTAACTTAATTCCTCTATAATTTGCACACTCTAATGCATCACCTTATTCTTAAATATAGAACCAACAAACTCTTTCTCCACTATCCGCATCTTTTAGTCTATAAAATGACATTAAAAGATTTGTAAGCCAAGAAATTCCTTGATCTCCTAAACATTTCCACACTTCTATTGGAATATTATCCGGTCCTACTGCTTTTCCACATTTCATTTTCTTTAAAGCTTCACCAACTTCAGATTTCCTAATACAATGATAAAAATGAAATTCTCTATTTTGTTTAGGGTATTAAGGTAGCTAAAATCAATCGTACTTTCAGATCCTTCATTGAAAAGTTTATCAAAATACCTCATCCACCTATTTTCAATATCCTTTTCTAAAAAAAGCATTTTATTATTTTCATCCTTAATACACCTCACTTGAACTATGTCTTTACTTCTATCTCTTTGGTTGGCTAACTTATACATACATCTTTCACCTTCTTTGGTATCTAATCTATTGTATAAATCACTAAAAGCTAAATTTTTTGCATCATATATTGCTTTCTTAGAATCTCTACAGTAGGCCACTTTATATCTTTCCCAATTCTCGAAGTTTTACATCTAAACCACATTTTATAACAATACTTTATTTTTTATATTTTCTTGCACACTCGACTCCACCACCAACTATTCTTGTTAAGAAGCTTTTCCTTTGATTCTCCAAGCACATCTTTAGCAACTTGCTTAATTTCACTTGCTATTTTTACCCACATAAATAAAACTTAAACACTAAACTAAAAAAAACATTAACCTAAAATAAACAAAATCAAATAAACCTAAGCCTAAACTAAAATAAACTAAATAAAAATAAACTAAAAATAAACCTAAACCTAAACTAAAAAATAAAACCTAAAATAAACCTAAAATAAAAACCTAAAACCTAAATTAAAAAAATAAAATTAAAACCTAAACCTAAACCAAAAAATAAAAAATAAAACCTAAACCAAAAAATATAATAAAAATAAAACAAAACTAAAAAAAATAAGTGTAAACCTATTACACATAAACCTAAAAAATAAGCTAAAATAGAAAACCTAAACTAAAATAAATAACCTAAAATAAATAAACTAAACTAAATAAAAAATAAACCTAAATATAAATAAAAATAAAATAAACTAAACTAAAAAAAATAAACTAAATAAACCAAAATCTAGAAGTTTACATAATTTAAAAAAAAAACCTAAACCCTAAACCCTACACTCTAAATCCTATACCCTAAACACTAAACCCTAAATCCTAAAACTAACCCTAAACCCTAAATCATAAACCTACAACCCTAAACCCTAAACTCTAAAAGCCTTTAAACCTAAACCTTAAACCCTAAACCCTAACCCTAACCCTAAACCCTAAACCCTAAAACCCAAAATCCTAAACTCTAAAATAACCCTAAACCATAAAAACCCTAAACCCTTAAGCCTAAACCCTAAACCTTAAACCATAATCAATAAGCTAACCCTAAACCCTAAGCTAACCCTAAACCCTAAACCCTAAACTACAAGCCTTAAAAACCCTAAACCCTAAAGCCTAAACACTAAACCCTAAACCCTAAACCCTAAACCCTAAACTAAATGAAACCTAAAAATAAAATAAATAAATAAACATAAACCTAAATAAAATAATAAAATAAAATAAATAAAAAACTAAAAATAAAATAAAATAAAGTAAATAAAAACCTAAATTAAACTAAAAAATAAAATGAACATAAGAATAAAAATCCTAAATGAAATAAAAACTAAACATAAAATAAAAATAAAATAAAATAAACTAAATAAAAACCTAAACCTAAAAAATAAATAAAAAAATTAATATAAATATAAAACTTAAACCCTAAACTAAAAAAACCTTAATCTAAAATAAAAATAAAATAATCAAAATAAAATAAACTAAAAGATAAACTAAAATAAATAAAACCTAAACCTAATCCTAAAACAAAGTAAACCTAAACTAAATAAAATAAATCAAATTAAAATTGACATAAACGAAAATAAAATATAAAACCTAAAAATAAACATAAAATAAAAACATAAAACTTAAACCCAAAAAAATAAAATAAAAACCTAAATCTAAACCAAAAAAAAAAAAAATAAAACCTAAACCTAAAAAATAAAATAAAAATAAAACTAAAATAAAAATAAACTTAAACCTAAAAAAATAAACTAAAATAAAAAAACTTAAAATAAAATAAAAAATAAAACCTAAACTAAACTAAAAAAAAAAAATTGAACCTAAAATAAAAAAATAAAATAAACCTTAACCTCTAAAATAAACTAAACTAAAATATATAAAACCTTAAACCCTAAACCCTAACCCTAAACCATAAACCCTAAACCCCAAGCCCTAAACCTAAACCTAAAGTAATAAATAAATTATAAAAAAAAACCTAAAACTAAGCCAAAACAAAAATCCTAAGAATGGATAACCCACAAGAGGAACATCACCGCCAACCGATCGCCTAGTCATGGGAGGCTAAGAAGCTTGTCAAAGGGTGGGGATCCGAGGTGCTAGTGGATATGGAGGTGGTGGAGCAAGTGCTAGTATGGGAGAGGAGATGGAGGTTATGTGGTGGTGGTGGTGGGAGAGATTGGATTTGATGGTGGATCCCGCCACTGAGAGGCCAAGGTGGTGCCGATGGGAACTAGTGAAAAGAACGCCTGATCAATCCGCTTAGAACTGTCTTTATAGAGATGGTTCTAGTTATCAGGTTTTGGATTTGCTCTATGCATGCTCATTTTAACTATGTTGTCACTTGTGTCTTAGAAAACTTAGTGTGTTACTTGGTTGATGAAATCAAAAGAAGAAATGTTGAATCTAAATTTGTTTTGTTAGAAAACCAAAACCCTAAAACCAAAATAAAACCTGAACCCAAAAAAACCTAAACCCTAAACCCTAAAAAATAAAAACCTAAACCCTAAACCCTAAACCATAAAATCCTAAACCTTAAACCAAAAATCCTAAAATCTAAACCCTAAACTATAAACTGTAAACCCTAAACCCTAAGCCCTAAATAAATAAAAAATAAACTAAAAATACTAAATCAATCTAAACCTATCAGTTTACTTAATTTAATAAAAAAAATCCTTAAACCCTAAATCATAAACCCTAAACCTTAAACCATAAACCTAAAGCTACAAAACTAAAATCTAAACTATACACCCTAAACTAATAAAACCAAAACCTATGCATTTAATTTAATAAAAACAATCCTAAAATGCTAAATCATAAACCCTAAACCTAAAGCTACAACCCTAAAACCTAAACCGTACACCCTAAAAAACCTTAAACTTTAAACCCTAAATCCTAAACCTAAACCTTAAACCCTAAAAGCATAAACCCTAAAATCCTAAACCCTAAAACCTAAACCCTAAACCCTAAGCTGTAACCCTAAACCATAAACCCTAAATGCCAAACCCTAAACCTAACCTAAAGTAACTAAATAAATAAAAAAATAAACCTATTTTTTAAAACCTAATAACCCTAAACCTAAACCTAAACCCTATGGATGGCAGAACCTTAATAGTAGAACATCAGCCAACCATGCTCGCCTAGATTCGGAGGCTAAGGCAAATGCGCAAAATGGTGGTGGGGGATCTGAGATGCCGGTGGATATGGAGTCGGTCGAGTAGTGGTGATTATGGAGGGAGGAGCATGAGGTTATAGCCATGGTGGTAAAAAGGGAGAGATATGGTTGGTGATCCCACAACTCAAGAGATCGAGGTGGTTCTGATGGGAACTGGAGAAATTGAGAACTAACGATCCAATTTGCTGCTTATGGAACTATGTTCTCATATAGACTCTAGTTATTTTTGATTTGTATGCATGATCATTTTTATCTATGTCATCACTTATGTCTTAGAAAACTTGGTGTGTTATTTGGTTGATGAAATCAAAAAATGGAATGTTGAATCTAAATTTGTTATATGTTTAAAAAAATTGAAAACCCTAAACCCTAAAACTAAGACCTAAACCTAAAATCAAAACCTAAACCCCAAACCTAAATCTTAAAAACCCTAAACCCTAAACCCTAAAATCCTAAACCCTAAACCCTAAACCCTAAAACCTAAAACCTAAACCCTGAACCATAAACCCTGAACCCTAAACCCTACACCCTAAACTTTAAAAAGCTAAAAACCTAAACCAAACCTAAATAAAACCTAAAAATAAAATAAAATAAAAACATAAACTAAAACCTAAACCTAGACCTTAACCCAAAAGGGAATTAAATAAAAAAAACTAAACTAAAATAAAATAAATAAAAGCCTAAACTAAACTAAAAATATAAAAAACCTAAATAAAATAAAACTAAACCTAAAATAAACAAAAAATAAAATAATATAATATAAAAACTAAAAAAACTAAACCTAAAAAATAAACCAATAAATAAAACATAAAAATAAATAAAAAACTACACCCTAAACTAAAAAAAAAACATAACATAAATAAAAATAAAATAAACCTAGACCTAAACTAAAATAAACTAAACTAAAATAAATAAAACCTAACCCTAAACCTAAAATAAATTAAACCTAAACTTAATATTAAACTAAATAAATTAAAATAAACTAAAAATAAGCTTAAACATAAACTAAAAAATAAAACCTAGAAATAAACCTAAAATAAAAACCTAAAACCTAAACCTAAAAAATAAAAAATAAAACCTAAACTTAAACCTAAAATAAAACTAAAACCTAAACCTAAAAGTAAAATAAAATAAAACTAAACTAAAAAATAAGGTCTAAACCTAAACCTAAACCTAAAAAATAAACTAAAATAAAAAACCTATACTAAAATAAATAAACCTAAAATAAATAAATTAAAATAAAAATAATCCTAAATAAAAATAAAAAATAAAATAAACTAAAATAAATAAATAAAATATTCTAAATGAACATAAACTTACCAATATAATTAATTTAAAAATAAATAAATAAATAAATAAATAACCTCGAAGCCTAAACCCTAAACCCTAAAACTAATCTAAACCCTAAATCTGAAACCCAAAACCCTAAATCGTAAACCCTAAAAAACTAAACCCTAAACCTTTAACCCTAAACTTAAAAACCCTAAACCCAAAAACCCTAAAATCTACAACCCTAAACCCTAAACACTAAACCCTAAACCCCAAACCCTAAACCCAAAACCTAAAACCCTAAACCCTAAATCATAAAAGTCTAAAAACATGAAAACCTAAACCTAAACTATATAAAACCTAAAAATAAAATAAATAAAAAACCTAAACCTAAACTTAAAAATAAAATATAATAAAATAAAAAATTAAACTAAAAAATAAATAAACCTAAAAATAAAAAATTAAATAAAATAAAAACTATATGAAAAATAAAAATAAAATAAAATAAAATAAAATATAAACAAAATAAAAACCTAAACCTAAAAAGAATGTAAAAATAAATAAAAAATTAAACCTAAACCCTAAACTAAAAAAATAAAATAAAATAAAATAAAATAAATAAAACCAAAACCTAAACTTAAAATATAGTAAACCTAAACCCTAAACTAAATAAATAAAATAAACTAAAAATAAACCAAAACCTAAGATAAAAAAATTAAACCTAAAAATAAAGCTAAAATAAAAACCTAAAACCTAATCCTAAAAAAATAAAATAAAAACCTAAACCTAAACCTAAAATTAAAAATAAAACCTAAACCTAAAAAATAAAATAAAAATAAAAATAAACTAAAAAAAAATGAACATAAACTTAGACCTAAACCTAGAAAAGCAAAGTAAAATAAAAAACCTAAACTAAAACAAATAAACCTAGAATAAATAAACTAAACTAAATAAAAATAAAAAATAAGCCTAAATAAAAATAAAAAATAAAATAAATAAAAAATAAACTAAAATAAACTAAATAAACCAAAACTTACCAATTTACTTAATCTTTAAAAAAGAAAAAAAAACCTAAGCCTTAAACCCTAAACCCTAAACCCTAAATCCTAAACCCTAAACCCTAAACCTAAACCTAATAACCCTAAACTAAACAAAAACCCTAACTAACCCTAAGAACCTAAACTAACCCTAAAACCTAAACCTAAACTCTAACTAACCTAACCTAAACCCTAAAACCTAAACCCTAATGTTAAACCCTAAACTTATTCTAAAACCTAAACCCTAACTAACCCTAAACCTACACCCTAAACCTCCTAAAAAACTTAAATCCTAAAACCATAAACACTAAACACTAAACCCTGAACCCTAAACCCTAACCCTAAACCCTAACCTAAACCCTAAATAATAAACCTAAAAATAAAACCTAAAAATAAATAAAAATAAACCTAAACCCTAAACTAAAAAAACCTAAACCTAAAATAAAAATAAAATTAACCTAAAGCTACACTTAAATATACTAAACTAAAATGAATAAAACCTAAACCTAAACCTAAAATAAACTAAACCTAAACCCTAAACTAAATAAAATAAAATAAACTAAAAATAAACTTAAACCTAAACTAAAAAAATAAAACCTAAAAATAATCATAAAATAAAAATCTAACGCCTAAACAAAAATAAATAAATAAATAACTTAAACCTAAAAAATATAAAACTAAACTAAAAAATAAACATAAACTAAACCTAAACTTAAAAAATAAACTAAAAAGAAATCTAAACTATAATAAATAAACCTAAAGTAGATAAACTAAACAAAATAAAAATCAAAAATAAAATAAACTAAAATAAATAAAAAATATGCTAAATAACCTAAATAAACCTAAACCTTCCCATTTACTTAATTTTTTTTAAAAAAACCCTAAACCCTAAACCCTAAACTATAAATCCTAAACCCTAAACCTTAAACACTAAACCCTAACCCTAACCATAAACCCTAAACCCTAAACCCTAAAACCATAAACCCTAAACTTTAAACTAACGCTAAACCCTAAACCCTAAACACTAAAAACACTAAACCCTAAAGCCAAAAGCTTAAACTCTAAACTAACCCTAAACCCTAAGCTACCCTAAACCCTCAACCCTAAACCCTAAAACCTAAACCTTAAAAACTCTATATCCTAAAACTTAAACACTAAACCCTAAACCCTAAACCCTGAACCCTAAAACTCAACTTAAACCCTAATCTAACCCTAAACCTTATATCATAAAAGCATAAACCCTAAAACCCTAAATAAAAATGTTAAACCCTAAACCCTAAACCTAAAACTCCAAACCCTAAACCTAAACCTAAAGTTACTAAATAAATTTAAAAAAATGTAAACCCTAAAACCTAATAAACCTAAACACTAAGAATGGGTAGAACCCTGACGGCAGGAACATCACCGTCAACCACTAGATCATGAGGAAGGCTATGGTTATACAGGGTGGTGGGGATTTAGAGGTGTTGGTGGATATGGAGGTGGTGGTTGGAGGGTGGTTATGGAGGCAAGGAGCTGATGGAGGTTACATCATGAGGGAGAGATCGGGATATGATGGTGGATCACTACAGAGAGGCCGTTCATGGGAACTAAAGTAATTGAAGAATGGCCAATCTGACCGCTATTTATGGAACTATGTCTCAGAGACATTTCTAGTTATATATGGTTTTAATTTGTTATGTGTTCATTTTACATTTATGTTGCTTGTGTCTTAGAAAACTGCTGATGAAATCAAAAGAAGAAATATTGAATCTTAATTTGTTCTTTGTAAATCAAAACCAATAAGAAACCCTAATCTAAAACTTGAACCCTAAATCTAAAACTTTAATCCTAAACCCTAAACCCTAAAAACTCTAAACCCTAGACCCTAATCCCTAAACCTAAACCCTAAACCCTAAATCCCTAAACCCTAAACCTTAAACCCTAAAACCTAAATCCAAAACCCTAAACCCTAAAACCTACACCTAAACAAAATAAAATAAACCTAAACCTAAACTAAAATAAGCTAAACTAAAATTAATAAAACCTAAACATAAAGCTAAAATATACTACACCTAAACCTAAACTAAAAAAATAAAACCAAAAAATTAACATAAACTAAAAACCTAATACCTAAACATAAGCAAATAAAATAAAAATATAAACATAAACCTAAAAAAATAAAACATAAACCTAAAAGATAAAATAAAAAATAAAAAACTAAACTAAAAAAACAAAACCTAAACCTAAAATCGATTTACTAAATTTAAAAAAAACTTAAACCCTAAATTATAAACCCTAAACCCTAAACCCTAACCCTAAACCCTAAAACTAACCCTAAACCCTAAATGCTAAACCCTAAAACTAACCCTAAACCCTAAACCCTAAAAAACCCTAAATCCCAAACCCTAAACCCTAAACCCTAAATAATGAAGGAAATTAAAATAAACCTAAAAAAACCCTAAATGCTAAACCCTAAACCTTAAACCTACAACCCTAAACCCTAAACCCTAAACCTTAAACTTAAAACCTAAACTTAAACCCTAAACCTAAACTTAAACTAAACTAAATAAAATAAAACCTAAACCTAAGCCTAAACTAAAGAATAAATAAATAAAATAAATAAAATAATTAAATCAAAACTAAGTAAAATTAAATTAAATAAAATTAAATAAATAAATAAACTAAATAAAATAAACTAAACTAAATAAACTTAAACCTAAGCTAAACTAAAATAAACTAAACTAAACTAACCTAAACCTATACCTAAACTTAAACCTAAACTAAATAAACTAAATAAATAAACTAAATTAAATTAAACTAAATAAACCCAAATAAACCTAAACCTAAGCTAAAATGAAATAAACTAAACTAAATAAAATTAACCTAAAAATAAACTAAATAAATAAACTAACCTAAGCTGAACTAAACTAAAATAAAATAAACCTAAACCTAAACCTAAAACCTAAAATAAATAAACTTAAACCTAAATAAATAAAATTAACTAAAATAAAATAAACTAAACCTAAACCAAAACTATAAATAAATAAACTAAACTAAAAAAAATAAACCTTAACTTAATAAACTAAATAAATAAATAAATAACTCTAAACCTAAACCTAAACTAAACTAAATAAATAAACCTAAATAAACTAAAGCTAAACCTAAACATAAACTAATAAAATAAACCTAAACCTAAACCTAAACAAACCTAATAAACCTAAACTAAAATAAACATAAACTAAATCAAAATAAAATAAAATAAAAAATAAACTAAAATAACAAAACCTAAACCTAAATAAATAAACCTAAACTAAAAAAAAACCTAAACCTAAATAAAACCTAAACCTAAACTAAATCTAAACATAAACCTAAACTAAACCTAAATAAGTAAACCTAAACTTAAATAAAACCTAAACCTAAACCTAAACTAAATAAACCTAAACCTAAACTAAAAAAATAAACCTAAACTAATTAAAACTAAACTAAATAAAACCTAAAGCTAAACCTAAACTAAATAAAAAATAAACTAAATAAATAAATAAAATAAACCTAAACCTAAATAAACTAAACTAAACTAAGCAAAAAATAAAACTAAACTAAATAAATAAACTAAATAAAACCTAAAACCTAAAATAAAATAAATAAATAAACTAAACTAAACCTAAACCTAAAAATAAACAAAACTAAACTACATTATACTAAATAAAAATAAACCTAAACTAAATAAATAAACTAAATAAACTAACTAAACTAAATTAAATAAACCTAATCATAAATAAATAAACCTAAATAAAAAATAAAATAAAATTAAACCTAAACTTAAACACTAAACCTACACCTAAACATAAACCTAAACCTAAACTTAAACCTAAACTATAAAATAAATTAAAATAAATTAAAATAAAGTAAACTAAAAATAAACTAAATAAACTAAACTAAATAATAAACCTAAACTAAAATAAAAAATAAACTAAAATAAACTAAACTAAATAAATAAATAAAAAAATAAACCTAAACTAATAAACTAAACAAACCTAAACTTAAAACTAAACCTAAACTAAAATAAACTAATAAAAAATATAAACTAAATAAAATATACCTAAACCTAAACTAAATAAAATTAATTAAATATACCTAAACATAAGCGAAGTAAATAATCTAAATAAACTAAATAAAATTAAACTAAAATAAACCTAAACTAAACAAACTAAACTAAATAAACCTAAACTAAACTAAATAAACCTAAAACCTAAACCTAAACATAAACCTAAACTAAACTAACCTAAACTAAAATAAATAAAATAAACCTATAACTAAACTAAATAAAATAAACTTAAACTAAACTAAACTAAACTAAATAAAACCTAAAAATAACCTAAACCTAAACCTAAACATAAAACCTAAACTAAAATAAACCTAAACCTAAACCTAAAAAACTAAACTAAACCTAAACTAAACTAAGCATAAACCTAAGCCTAAACTAAAATAAACTACACTAAACTAAAATAAACCTAAACCAAAACCTAAAATAAATAAATAAATAAATAATCCTAAACCTAAACCTAAAATAAACCTAAACCTAAACCTAAACAAAATAAACCTAAACCTAAGATAAACTAAAACCTAAAAAATAAACCTAAACCTAAACTAAACTAAACCTAAAATAAAAAATAAACTAAATAAACTAAACTAAACCTAAACCTAAAAAATAAAAATAAATCTAAACCTAAACCTAAACTTTAAATAAATAAAAAATAAACTAAATAAATAAATAAACTAAATAAACTTGAACCTAAATAAACCTAAACTAAACTAAATAAATAAAAATAAAAATAAATTAAATAAACCTAAAATAAACTAAATAAAATAAACTAAAAACCTAAATTAAAATGAACTAAATGAAACCTAAACCTAAATATTTAAAATAAATTAAAGAAAATAAACAAACCTAAATAAATAAAAAATAAACTAAACCCAAAAAAAACTTAAACCTAACCTAAACTAAACTAAATAAACCTAAACACTAAACCTAAACCTAAAAACAAACTAAACCTAAACCTAAATAAAACTAAATAAAACCTAAACAAAAAATTAAATAAACACTAAACTAAATAAATAAATTGAATAAATACACTAAATAAACCTAAATAAATAAAATATAATAAAATAAAATAAAATAAACTAAATAAATAAAAATAAAATAAAATAAAATAAAACCTAAACCTAAACCAAATAAACCTAAAATAAAACCTAAACATAAACCTAAGCTAAAATTTTAAAAAAATAAACTAAAGGAAATAAAATAATAAACTAAAATAAAATAAATAAAATAAAATAAATAAAAAATAAACTAAATATAAAAATAAACCTAAATAAATAAAGTAAATAAATAATAAAATAAATAAATAAATAAATATAAACTAAAACTAAACCTAAACTAAATAAACCTAAACCGAAACCTAAACCTAAACCCTATACCCTAAATAAAATAAAACAAAATAAACCCAACTAAATAAAACCTAAACCTAAACTTAAATAAATAAATAAACTAAATAAATAAACCTAAACCTAAACCTAAATAAATAAATAAATAAACTGAAACCTAAACATAAACATAAACAAAACTAAATAAGCTAAAAGTTAAATAAATAAATAAAAATAAACCTAAACTTAAATCTAAACTAAATAAAACTAAAAACTAAGTAAACCTGAAAATAAAAATAAACTAAACTAAACTAAAATAAATAAACCTAAACATAAACTAAAAATAAACCTAAAAAAACCTAAATAAACCCAATTAAATAAACTAAATAAACTAAACTAATAAAATAAAATTATAATAAAATAAAAAATAAATAAACCAAAACCTAAAAGTAAAAAAACCTAAACTAAATAAACCTAAATAAACCTAAACCTAAACATAAACTAAAATAAACTAAAAAATAAACCTAAACCTAAACCTAAACTAAAAAAACTAAAATAAACTAAATAAACTAAACTAAATAAATAAACCTAAACCTAAACTAAACTAAAAATAAACTAAAATAAAACTAAATTGTTTTAAATAAATAAAAAATAAACCTAAACTAAACTAAACTAAACCAAACTTAAACCTAAACCTAAACTAAATAAAATAAACTAATAAAAAAATAAACTAAATAAAATATACCTAAACCTAAACTAAATAAATAAACTAAATAAAATAAATTAAATTAAATTAAATAAACCTAAACATAAGTTAAGCAAATAATCTAAATAAACTAAATAAAATTAAACTAAATAATCCTAAACTAAACTAAATAAACTTAAAACCTAAAAAACTAAACCTAAACTAAAACCTAAACTAAAATAAATAAAATAAACCTAAACCTAAACTAAATAAAATAAACTAAACTAAACTAAACTAAACTAAATAAAACCTAAACCTAAACCTAAACCTCTCCTAAAACCTAAACTAAAATAAACTAAACCTAAAGCTAAACCTAAAAAAACTAAAACCTAAACTAAACTAAACCCAAACCTAAGCCTAAACTAAACTAAAATAAATAAACCTAAACCAAAACCTAAAATAAATAAATAAATAATCCTAAACCTAAACCTAAAATAAACCTAAACCTAAACCTAAACTAAATAAACCTAAACCTAAGATAAACCTAAACCTAAACCTAAACCTAAACCTAAACTAAACTAAACCTAAAATAAAAAAATAAACTAAATAAACTAAACTAAACCTAAACCTAATCCTAAACCAAAAAAATAAAAATAAATCTAAACCTAAACCTAAACCTTAAATAAATAAAAAATAAACTAAATAAGTAAATAAACTAAATAAACTAAACCTAAATAAACCTAAACTAAACTAAATAAATAAAAATAAAAATAAATTAAATAAACCTAAACTAAACAAAATAAACTAAAGTAAAACCTAAATTAAAATAAACTAAATGAAACGTAAACCTAAATATTTAAAATAAACTAAACTAAATAAATAAACCTAAATGAAATAAAATAAACTAAACCTAAAAAAAACTTAAACCTAAACCTAAACTAAAACTAAATAAACCTAAACCCTAAACCTAAACATAAAAACAAGCTAAACCTTAACCTAAATAAAACTAAATAAAACCTAAACAAAAAATTAAATAAACCCTAAACTAATTAAAAAAATTGAATAAATATTCTAAATAAACCTAAATAAATCAAATAAAAGAAACTAAACTAAATAAATAAAAATAAATTTAAATAAAACAAAAACCTAAACTTAAACCAAATCATAATCCTAAAATAAAAGCCTAAACATAAACCTAAGCTAAAAATTAAAAAAATAAACTAATGTAAATAAAATAATAAACTAAAATAAAATAAATATAAAATAAATTAAACATAAAAATAAACCTAAATAAATAAAGTAACTAAAAAATAATATAAATAAATAAATAAATATAAACCAAAAATAAAACTAAAATAAATAAACCTAAATCAAAACCTAAACCTAAACCCTAAACTCTAAATAAAATAAAACAAAATAAACCAAACTAAATTAAACCTAAACCAAAACCTAAATAAATAAATAAACTAAATAAATAAACCTAATACTAAACCTAAATAAATAGATAAACAAAAAAAAAACCATAACCTAAACATAAACCTAAACTAAACTAAATATGCTAAAAGTTAAATAAATAAATAAAAATAAACCTAAACCTAAACCTAAACTTAATAAAACTAAAAACTAAGTAAACCTAAAAATAAAAATAACTAAACTAAACTAAATTAAATAAACCTAAACCTAAACTAAAAATAAACCTAAAACATAAACCTAAATAACCTAATTAAATAAACTAAACTAATAAAATAAAAAGAAAATAAAATAAAAATAAATAAACCAAAACCTAAAAATAAAAAACCTAAATTAAATAAACCTAAATAAACTGAAACCTAAACATAAACTAAAATAAACTAAAAGCAAACCTAAACCTAAACCTAAACCTAAATAAACTAAACTACAAATAAAAAATAAACCTAACCTAAATAAAAATATAATGAACCTAAACTAAACCTAAACCTAAAATAAAAAAAATAATAAACTAAATAAACCTAACCTAAACGTAAACCTAAATAAAAAATAAAACATAAACTAAATAAACCAAAATAAAAATAAAATAAAAAATAAATAAACTAAATAAACCCTAAACTTAAATAAAACCTAAACCTAAACTTAAATTAAACCTAAGCCCTAAACCTAAACTAAACTAAATAAACCAAAATAATAAACCTAAACCTAAACTAAATAAACTAAAAACTAAATAAAATAAACTAAACTATATTAAAAAAAAAAACTAAATAAATAAATAAAACTTAAACCCAAAATAAACCTATCTAAAACCTAAACCAAATAAACTTAAAATAAACTAAAATAAAACCTAAACTAAACTAAATTAAAAAAAAACTAAAATAAGCTAAAATTAAAAAATAAAACCTAAACCCAAACTTAAATCTAAATTATAAATAAATAAAATAAATAAAAAAAATGAAATAAACCTAAACAAACCTAAACCTAAACTAAACTAAAAAAATAAAAAACCTAAAATTAAATAAAAACTAAACTAAAATAAAACTAAAATAACTACTAAAATAAATAAACCTAAATCTAAACCTAAACTAAATAAAACATAAAAATAAACTTAAACCTAATTAAAACCCTAAACCCTAAACTCTAAACTAAACCCTAAACCTAAAAAAAACCATAAACATTAAACCCTAAAACCTAAAATCATAAACCTAAACCCTAAACCCCAAAACCAAAACCCTAAAACCTAAACCCTAAAAAAAACCTAAAAAAACCTAAACCTAATCTAAATAAAACCTAAAAAATAAATAAAAACCTAAACCAAAAATATAATAAAAAGTTTAAATAAAATAAAAACCTAAACTAAAACCTAAACCTAAACATGAACCTAAACCTAAATATCCTAAAAAATAAAATAAAAATTAAAACTTAAAATAAAATAAATAAAACCTAAACTAAACTAAAAAAACCTAAAAAAATAAAAATATATAAATAAAAAACACAAATATAAATAAAAAAATAAACCTAAAATAAAAAAAAAAAATAAAACTAAATAAAACTAAACCAAAAAAAAATAAACCTAAAAAATAAAACCTAAAAAACCTAAACCCTAAACTAAATAAACTAAACCTAAAATAAACAAAATAAAATAAACCTAATAAACTAAAATAAATAAACATAAACTAAACCTAAACCCTAAACTAAATAAAATAAAATAAACTAAAATAAACAAAACCTAAACTAAAAAATAAAATGTAAAATAAACCTAAAATAAAACCTAAACCTAAACCTAAATAAAATAAACCAAAACTAAAAAATAAAAAAAATAAACCTAAACCTAAAAATAAAATGAAAATAAAATAAACTAAAAATAAAGATAAACTAAACCTAAATAAAATAAATTAAAATAAAACCTAAAATAAATAAACAAACTAAATAAATATAAAAAATAAACCTAAAATAAATAAAATAATCTAAATAAACTAAAACTAAAAATTTCAAAAGAAAACCATAAACCCTAAAAAATAAATCCTAAACTAAACCTAAACCCTAAAACTAACCCTAAACCTAAATAAATAAACCCTAAACCCTAACTAAAAAAAAAACAAAACCCTAAACTAAAAACTAAACCTAACTAAAACCTAAACTAAAACTAAAACTTAAACCCTAAACCCTAAACCTAAACCTAAACTAAATCTAAAATAAATAAACTAAACTATCCTAAACTAAACCCTAAACTAAAAAAAACCTAAAACTAAACCCAAACTAAACCTAAACCCTAAACCCTAAACTTAAACCTAAAACCTAAATCATAAAACTAAACCTAAACTCTAACTAAACCCTAAACCTAAAACCTAAATAAAACCTAAACTATAAACCCTAATCCCTACCTAAACCTAAACTATAAAAAGAAAACCTAAAACCCTAAACTTAAACCTAAACTCTAAACCCTAAATTAAACTAAACCTAAACCCTAAACCCTAAACCTAAACCCTAACAAACCTATCCTAAACCTAAAACCTAAAAGCTAAACTAAATTAAATAAAATAAAAAACCTAAACCTAAATAAACTAAATAAAGAAAATAATAAACCTAAACCTCCTAAACCTAAACCTAAACCTAAAAATAAAATAAAATAAAAAATAAAACTAAACTAAAATAATATAAATAAAAACCTAAACTAAACTGTAAAATAAAATAAACCTAAAACTAAAAAACCTAAAAATATTTAAAACTAAACGAAAATAAAATAAACCTAAAATAAAATAATATAATAAAAAAACTAAATAAAAGCTAGCCTAAAATAATCCTAAAAGAAAACCTAAAATTAATAAAAAAATAAAACCTAAACCCTAAGCTAAAAAAAACCTAAACCTCAAATAAACAAAATAAAATAAATTTAAACCTAAAGTAAAATAAACTAAACTAAAATAAATAAAACATAAACTTAAACCTAAAATAAATGAAACTTAAACCCTAAACTAAATAAAATAAAATAAATTAAAAATAAACCTAAACCTAAACTAAAAAATAAAAACTAAAAATAAGCCTAAAATAAAAACCTAAAATTTAAACCTAAACCTAAAAAAAATAAAAAAATAAAACCTAATCCAAAAAAATAAAATAAAAAATAAAACTAAACTAGAAAAATAAACCTAAACCAAAACATAAACCTAAAACATAAACTAAAATAAAAAACTTAAACTAAAATGAATAAACCTAAAGTAAATAAACTAAACTTAATAAAATTTAAAAATAAAAATAAAAACTAAAATAAATAGAAAATAAACTAAGTAAACTAAATAAACATAATCCTACTGGTTTACTTAATTTTAAAATAAAAAAACCCTAAACCCTAAACCTTAAACCCAAAACCATAAATCCTAAACCCTAAACCCAAAACCCAACCCTAAAATTAACTAAAACCTAAAACCCTAAACCCTAAAACCATAAACCCTAAGCCCTAAAAAAAACCCCAATCCTAAACCCTAAACCCTAAAACCATAAAAACCCTAACTAAACCCTAAACCTAAACCTAAACCTAACTCCAAACTAAACCCTAAACCATAAAAAATAATAAACCTAACCCTAAACCCTAAAACCTAAAACCTAAAACCTAAACTAAAATAAAACCTAAAAAAATAAAATAATAAATAAAAATACCTAAACCTAAATGAAATAAATAAATAAAATAAAATAAAACCTAAACTAAAACCTAAACCTAAACCTAAAAGAAATAAAATAAAAATAAAAAAACTAAAAATAAATAAATCATAAACAAAACTAAATAAAATAAAATAAACCTAAAAATAAATAACCTAAATATAATAAAACTAAATATAAATATAAAATAAAATAAAAAAATAAACTAAATAAAACTAAATAAAACCTAACCTAAAAATAAACCTAAAAAAATAAAACCTAAAATAAATAAAAAAATAAAACCTAAACCCCAAACTAAAAAAAACTAAACCCTAAATAAAAAAAAAGATACCTAAACCTAAACTAAAATAAATCAAACCTAAACATAAAGCTAAAATAAACTAAACCTAAACCTAAAAAAATAAAAAAATAAACTAAAAATAAGCCTAAACCTGTACTAAAAAATAAAACCTAAAAATAAACCTAAAATGAAAACCTAAAACCTAAATATAAAAAAAATAAAATAAAAACCTAATCTTAAACCTAAAGATAAAAAAATAAAACCTAAACTTAAAAATAAAATAAAAATAAAACTCAACTAAAAATAAACCTAAACCTAAACTAAAAAATAAAACCTAAAAATAAACCTAAAATTAAAACCTAAAACTTAAACCTAAAAAATAAAATAAAAACCTAAACCTAAACCTAAAAATTAAAAATAAAACCTAAACCAAAAAAAAAATAAAATAAAAATAAGACTCAACTAAAAAATAAACCTAAACCTAAACCTAAAAACTAAACTAAAATAGAAAATCTAAGCTGAAATAGATAAACCTAAAATAAATAAACTAAACTAAATAAAAATAGAAAGTAAATGTAAATAAAAATAAATAATAAAATATACTTAAAAGAAATAATAAATAAACTAAATAAGCTAAATAAACTAAACCTATTAGTTTACATAATTTTTAAAATAAAACACTAAACCCTATATCCAAAACCCTAAACCCTAAACAAAAAAACTAACCCTAAATTTAAAACTCTAAACCTATAACACTAAACCTACAATCATAAACCCTAAACCATAAACCCAAAAAAATCCAAAACATTAAATAATAAACTCTAAACCCAAAACCCTAATCTAAACCCTAAACCCTAACATTAACCTAGCCCTAAACCCTAAACCCTAAACATAATCACTAAAACCCTAAACTAACCCTAAGCTAAACCCTAAACGCTAAACCCTAAACCCTAAACCCTAACTAACTACCTAGCTAATCCTAAACCCTAAACCCTAACTCTAAGCCCTAAACCCTAAAAAAACTAAACCTAAATTAAACCTAAGCCTACACCTAAACTTAATCCTAAACCCTAAATCATAATGTTAAACCTAAAATAACTAAATAAATTAAAAATAAACCTAAACCCTAAAACCTAATAACTTAAACCTAAACCTAAACCTTAAGATAAATAATAAGAACATTATTCTCAATCGTCCTAGATATGACAAAACTAAGACAAATAATATGGTGGTGGGATCTAGAGGTATTGGTCGATATAGGTGGTGGTCGAGCAAATGGAAGTAACTAAGGTTACACTCATGGTGGTGGCTAAGAGAGAGAGGGATATGATGGTGGTTTTGATAATTGGAGAAACTAAAGAATGGTCGATATGATCTGCTGCTTATGGAACTGTGTCTTTACAACATATATGGTTATAGTTATCTAGGGTTTTTGATTTGCTCTATGCATTCTCATTTTTTATATATGTCATCTCTTGTCTAGAACTTGTGTTACTTGGCAAATGAAATCAAAAGAAGAAATGTTGAATATGAATTTGTTCTTATTAAAAAAAACCAAAACCTTAAACCCTAAACTAAAACATGAACCCTAAACCTAAACCTTAAACCCTAAACCCTAAACCCAAAAACAAAAACAACATAAAAAATAAACCCTAACCCTAAATGCTAAATGATAAAAATAACCCTAAACACTAAACCCTAAACCCTAAACCCTAAACCAAAAATCCTAATAAGAAACTAATAAAACACTAAACTATACTAACTAAAACTAAAACTAATAAGTAATAATCTAAAATTAATAAATAATAAACTAAAACTAATAAACTAAAATAAAAACTAATAAAACTATCTAAACTAGACTAACTAAATAATAATTAATAAACAAATAATAATAAAAACTAATTAAACTAATAAACAAACTAATTACTAACTTAAAGATAAACAAAAAAACTACACTAGTAAACTAACTAAAAATAAACTAAACTAATAAGATTAATAAAAACTAAACTAAACCTAAACTAATAACTAAAACTAAACTAATAAAATAACTAGACCTTAATAAATAACTAACTAATAATAATAACTAATTAAAAAAATCTAAACCCTAACATAACTAACCTAATAAATAATTAACCTATAATAAAACTAAACCCAATAACTAAATTAATTATAACTAAATTAACTAAACCAAAACTAATAACCAATAAACTAAAACTAATAAACTAACTAAATAACTAAAAGTAACTAACTAATAACTAAAACTAATAACTAAACTAAATTAATAAACTAATAAACAAACTAAATAATAATAATTAAAACTAATAATAAAACTAAAAAACTAATAAATTAAAACTAAATCACTAATAACAACTAACACTAAACTAATAAACTAATAATAAACTAAACTAAATAAAATTAATAACTAAACTAATAATAATAATAATAATAATAATAAATAAACAAAAAAACTAATAAACTAAACTAATAATAATAAACAAACTAATAAACTAAAATAAACTAATAAAAACTAACTAAACTAATAAATTAATAACCAATAATAATAAAAAAATAAACTAAATAAAAAACTAATAAAAACTAAAAAAACACAAAATAATAATAAAACCTAATAACATAAAAACTAAATAATCTAAACTAAACACTAAACTAACTAAACTAATAAATAATAATAAACTAAAAAAAACTATATAAAAAAACTAATAATAATTAACTAATAATAATAAACTAATAAGAACTAAACAAACTAAATAAAAAATAAATAACTAAACTAACTAAAACTAATAAACAAATAATAATAATAACTAAAATAAAAACTAATAATAATAATAATAATAATAATAAAACTAAATAAACTAAACACTAAATCCCTAAACCTAAATTAATAAAACTAATAATAATAAAACTAATAATAACAAACTAAACTAAACTAAAATAACTAATAACTAAACTAATAAAATTAATAATAATATCTTAATAATAACAAAAAAACTAATAAACTAATAATAAAACTAAACTAAAACTAACTAATAACTAACTAATAAAACCCAATAAACTATTAAATAATAAACTAAAAATCTAATAATAACTAACAAAAAACTATAACTAATAATAAACTAAATAAAACTAATAATAAATAACTAATAACCTAAAATTAATAACTAATAAACTAACAAACTAACTAATAAAACTAACTAATAAAACTAAACTAATTAATAAATAAACCTAAACCCTAATAAATAATAAATAGTAAAACTAAATTAATAAACTAATAATAATAATTAATAATAAATAACTAACTAAAACTAAACCCTAAACTTAAACTAATAAACCATAAAAACTAACTAATAAATAAACATAATAATAACTAAACCTAATAAACTAACTAATAACTAATAATAAACTAATAAAATAATAACTAAATAAAATAAAACTAACTAAATAATTAAACTAAATAACTAAACTAATAAACCTAATAAATAAGCTAATAATAATAATAATAATAATAATAAAACTAACTATCAATAACTAAACTAAAAAAAAACTAATAATAATAATAATAATAATAATAATAATAATAATAACCAATAACTACAACTAAACTAATAAACTAATAATAATAAAAATAATAATAAACTAACTAATAAATAACTAAATAACTAAACCCTAAACCCTAACTAAATAGATAAACTAAATAATAATAATAAAACTAATAATTATAAAAATTTAAAGAAAAAACTAAACTAAAATAGAACTAATAATAAAATAACTAACTAAACCATAAACTAAACTAAAAAACTAATAATAATAAACTAATAAACCAAAACCCATAACTAAACTAATAAAACTAATAAATAAAGTAACAAAACTAAATTCAGAGAATTAAACCACTAACTAAAACTAACTAAAACCTAAATAATAATAAAACCATAAACTAATAATAATAACTAATCTAAATAAATAACTAACTAACTAATGATAACCAAAAAATAAACTTAAATAAACTAAACCCTATGAACAAACTAACTAAATAAACTAACTAAATAAAGTAATAAACAAAACCAAACCTAAACTAACCTAAAATAATAATAACTAAAACTAAAACTAATAAAACTAAACTAACTAAACTAAACATAAAATTAATAATAAACTAATAATAACCTAAAACTAATAAAACCTAATAATAACTAATAAACATAAATCTTAAAACCTAAACCCTGAATCTAAACTAAACCTATTATTGATTTTTGGGATCCCTCACATTCTTGGTGAGTTTTGAGCACTTTCTCTTGGATTCCCTATAAATTGGCCTTGACGATATCGACTTGTCTTATCATGGCATGACTTATAGAATCGACTTCTTTAAATCCATGGGATAAATCCCATGTGCTAATGGATCACGCTAGGGAATCAGATTTTTTGGGTAATCCTACCTCTAAAGTACTTACTATTACTAAATCTTTCAAAGAGGCTTTAGCTAGTAAGAATTCCTCCATTGAGACTCCTTTGAATTTTCTTCATATGACTTTTAAAGGTACCGACAATTATGATTTCATGAGGATATTGAAAATTAGAGTTTTTTGCTTTTTTTCTTTGATTGAAAGTTTTCATTTAAATACAAAGATGGAAGAAATTCGGTCTATTTTTCATAGCTTAAATTTATCTGGTTCTTTTTCTATTAGGCTGATTGATGTAAGGCATGTTCTGATTAAACTTTCTAATGACCTTAATTATGGAAGAATTTTTTCTAGGCATTCTATTTTTAATTGTCAAATGTGTATTCTGAAGTGGACGCCTAAGTTTGATGTTAATGAAGAGTCTCCTATTATTCCCATTTGGAGTTCTTTACCTAACTTACGGATTCATCTATTTAATCATCATATTCTTTATGCTATTGGGTCAATTTTTGGTTTGCCTTTGCAAGTTGATCAAGAAACAACTGCTTCTTCTAGACCGTATGTTGCTAGAATTCTTGTAGAGATTGATATTACTAAAAAATATCTAAAGAAATTTGGTTGGGTTTAAAGAAATGTGGTTATTTTTAGAAAGTTGTATTTGAGAACTTTTTCATTGTTCGTAATCATTGTAAGATTCATGGGCATGAAATTTCTGAATGCTTTATTGCTTATCCCTCTCTTAGGAAGAAAATCACCGCTAAGAATTCAATTGTTGAAAAAATTGATGATTCTCTCAAGTTTGATAAAGGAAAGATTTTAAAAATTTTGATGTTTCTTAAAGCCATATATCTTAATCTTTCAAAAAAGTTTTACCTATTAATGATTTGTCTAATGCAAAAATTAATTTTGATGTTTCTGAAAAAGTTTTAACTAATAATCATGCTCTGAGTGTTTCTTTTGATGATTCTATTGAAGGGAATACTTTAGAGGTTGTTAATGATTCTAAGGTTTGATGTTGTGAATAAGTCCATTCATGTTGATGGTTTGAATATTGTTGATGCTAACACCATTTCTTCTAATCTTAGATGTTGTTTCTCTTTTCCTATGTCAACTTTAGATCATGGGAAGAGACTATTTCTTTGCCTTCTTTCGATTGAGAATGGTGGTGAAAAGAATTTTCTTATTTATGATATTCTAACCGGTCTTGACAAACTTGTTAATATTGGTGATCCTTCTTTTAAAAAATAAGATTTAGATACCTATGATAATTCTCTCATTGTGAATAGTTCTATTTCAGATCAAAATGATGGTTTTTCGATGGCTGGTAATTATGTTCAGAATTTTGGTAATATGCTATGTGTTTCTAAGGGATTTGAATCTTATTTTAATCCCTTTCATGAAGATTGTACTAAAAATCTAGATTCTACTTCACTTGCTTCTCTTATGAATGAAGACATGGAGGATACTCTTCAGATTTTATTGGAATGTGAAAATATTGATAATTGTCTTCTTAATAAAGTAATTTCTACTCTTTCACTTTGATTCTAAAATGCATACTATTTATAATTTTTTTTGTCTAATTGTGGATGATCAATGCTCATCTTTAGAATTGATAGCTTCTTCTGATCCCCATGCCTTTTATAACAATATTGATTCATTTTCAGATGGAGATTTTTTGGAGAAAGAGCATGGTCATAAACCTGTTTACAAGAAGAAAAAGAAAAAAAAAGTGTTCAGATTTATTCCCCTCCTCACTTGACGAGGGTTACTCATTCCAAAGCTTCTTGGAAATAATCTCTCCTGTCTTTGGGAGGTTTTAGCTTTTGGCTGGTTTTTTTTCTATTGGTTGAGCTTTTGCTGTGTGTTTTTTTGGCTAGTTGGAGTATTGGCTTCTTGCCTAATTTTCCTCTTTCTAGCTTCTTATTTGCGGGGTTTTTTTTGGTGCCCTTTGGTCGGTTGGTTTTGTTGATGGTTTTGTCCTATTGGTTTGCCTTCTTTGGTTGGTGCTTCCGCTCTCTTGGTGGTAGGTTGGGCTTTTGTTCTTGGTGTGGTTTGTCCATTAGTTGGATGTTTCTCTAGCATTTATTTTAGCTTTTTTTCTTCTTTTGTTGGTTGGTTTGGTTCTCTCTTTCTGCTATTTTTTCTGCTCTATTCTATGGTCGCTTTGTTTTGTTTCCTTCCTTTGATGCCTTGGCTTTGGATTGGTGTTGTTGTGGGCTCTGGTTTTGGTGCCTTGGTGGCTTTGGATTGGTGTTGTGGGCCCCATTGGCTTTGTATTGAGGCTCTTTTCTTTTTTTTTTGGGTTGTGAGCTTCTTTTCTCCATCTTTTAAGAGGTGTTCATATTTGGTTTTGTTGATTGCCTTATGTTAATTTTATATGTTGCTCTCCTCTCTCTTCTGCTTTAGCTTCACTTTTCTTTGGCTGGGTGGCTATTATGATAGGTTTGTATTTTTCTTTGGTTGGGATGGCTATGACAATATGATGGATTTTTTCCTTGATATTTTTGTGGTTGGTGACTTTTCCTATTTGAAACCCTTCTGTGAAGCTGGATACACTTAGGATTTGATGCCCCTCATTATTGAGATTATCCTTCTTTCTTCATATCTAAGAGTGAGTATTTTTCTGTTTATGTTTTTTGATCTCCTTCTGGCTGAGATTTATTGTAAGTTGTAGGTTCCATTTTTCAGTTGGTCTCTTCTTCTTCTTGGAGAGAGCTGGAGTCTTACTGATGGTCTCATTTTTCTTAGATGGATGGAGTTGTCTTCAATTGCAGGTTATAGGTTTCCTTTCTTATGGATCTTCGCCTCTTTGGAGGTTCTTTGGAGCTCCATGGATTCTTCCCTTGTTGCCTTTTGTTGGCTTTTTAGTTTTGTCTTTATTTTTTTTCTTTATTGTTCTTGATGTATTAGTTTAGGGACTAAACTCTTTAGGATTCTCCTATAGCTCATTTGAGCAGAACATTTTTTCTTTTCTTTTTGAGTTTAGTCTCTAATATTGTCTTCTTGTACATATTTTTGAGCAATAAATTCTATTTAGTTAAAAAACCCCAAGCACTAAACCCTAAACCCTAAACCCTAAAAACTCTAAACCCTAAAGCCTAAAAACTAAACCCTAAACCCTAAACATAAACCCTAAAACCCTAAACCCTAAAACCCTAGATCCTGAACCCTAAACCAAAAACCTAAACTTAAACTAAATAAAACCTAAAAATAAAATAAAAATAAACCTAAACCTAAATAAATAAAATATAAAATAAAATGAAAACCTAAACTAAAACCTAAACCTAAACCTAAAAATAAAATTAAATAAAAAATAAAAATAAACTAAAATAAAATAAGTAAAACCTAAACTAAGCTAAAAATATAAAATAAACCTAAGAATTAAAAACCTAAAGAAAATAAAAACTAAATGTAAAATAAAAATAAAATAAACCTAAAATAAAATAAAATAAAAACTAAATAAATACTTAAACCTAAAAAATAAACCTAAAAAATAATAAAAAAAATAAAACATAAACCCTAAACTAAAAAAAACTAAACCCAAAATAAAAATAAATTAAAATAAACCTAAACCTAGATTAAAATAAGCTAAACTAAAATAAATAAAACCTAAACAAAAACCTAAAATAAACTAAACCTAAACCAAACCTAAACTAAATAAAATAAATTAAATTAAAAATAAACCTAATCCTAAACTAAAAAATAAAACCTAAAAATAAACCAAAAATAAAAACCTAAAACCTAAACCTAAAAGAATAAAATAAAACCTAAACCTAAACCTAAAAGTAAAAAATAAAACCTAAATCTAAAAAATAAAATAAAAATAAAACTCAACTAAAAAATAAACCTAAACTAAAAAATACACTAAAATAAAAAACCTACACTAAAATAAATAAACCTAAAATAATTAAACTAAACTAAATATAAAGAAAACATAAACCTAAATAAAAGTAAAAAATAAAATAAACTAAAATAAATAAACAAAATAAACCTAAACCTACTGGTTTACTTAATTTTAAAAAAACCCTAAACCCTAAATCCTAAACTCTCAACTCTTAAGCCTAAACCCTAAAACTAACCCAAAACCCTATACCTACAACACTAAACCTGCAACCCTAAACCCTAAACCTAAACCCTAAAGCCTAAAAAACCCTAAACCCTAAACCCTAAACCCTAACCCTAACCCTAAACCCTAAACCATAAACCCTAAAACCTAAACCCTAAACCCTAGTTGAGCTGATTTTTATGAAAGGTGATCTTAAAGAAGTCAGTGAAGAGGTTGTGAAATACGAAGTTAGTGCTCCTGCCCGTGTTGATCTTATTGCACCTATTGATGTTGGGGTTCTTCTAGGCAACACTGATCTATATCCTTCACGCACTTTCTTCCGTGTTCTAAATATCCCAACTAAGAGAAGGGTACCGCTGAAATTATCACCGGTTGAGCGATTAAAATGTTATAAAGTGGGATCCGAGAGGCTTCTATACTTGTTAAGTTGGGATTAGGCCATTCTCTTATGGCCTCATCCGCCTATTTATGATGATGGTTCGCCCTAAGGTGCTTGAACTCATCAAGATGATCTCATCGAGAAGTTTTGAGGCTTTCAATGATCACTTCTCTCTCACTAGCCCTCTCTTATCCCACCCTTGCTGCAATGCCCCACATGTTCTTCAACGCTTACAAGAATGTCCTCATCATTGTGGTTTCCACTGATTACAAATTCCAGTAGGCTGAGAAGGTTAAGGAGTATTTGAAGGATCCTACTAAATTTGTTGTCATCCGCCTAATGCTTCTATGCTCTATTCCGCCGCCGGCCAGAGGAAGAGAAGAAGGATGAGCCTTGAGGAATCGATGATGATATGGGGTTCACTTTTGACTAAGATTTGCTTGGCCTACTATAAATCAAATTTTATTGTCTCTGGGAGTTAAATCATTTTGTGAAATAATACTTTTGTGAATTTTTGAATTGCATTTTAGTTTATCTTATTTTATTAGTTGTTAGAGGATAATGTCTTGCTTGATTTGGTAATTTCTTATTTGTTATAAAATCATTTGAGTTTAAAAAAACTTTAAACCCTAAACCCTAACCCTAAGCCCAAAACCCTAAACCCCAAACCCTAAACCTAAACATAAAGTAACTAAATAAATTAAAAGATAAACCTAAACCCAAAAACCTAATAAACTTAAACCCTAAGAATGGGCAGAACCTTAACAACAGGAACATCACCATCAACTAGGCTTAGTCTAGATCTAGTGATGGAGGTGAAGGCGAAGGTGGCGCTTATCATTGTGGGGATGAGGTGTGGATATGGAGGTGGTGTTCGTAGCACTAGTGGTTATGGAGGCAGAAGGGGGGATGAAGGTTACAGCCGTGGTGATGGATATGGAGGTGGTGGTCAGAGTAGTGGTGGTTATGGAGGCAGGAGGAGCGACGGAGGTTACAGCTGTGGTGGTGGTGGAGGGAGAGATCAGGGATATGATGGTGGATCCTACTACTCAGGAGGCTTAGTGGTTCTGGGGGAACTGGAGAAACTAAAGAATGGCCGATCCATCTACTTATGCAACTATGTCTTTACAAAGAGAGACAGTTTCTAGTTATCTAAGGTTTTGATTTTCTTTATGTGCCTATTTTGATCTATGTCGCTACTTGTCTTAGAGAACTTGGTGTGTTACTTGTTTGATGAAATAAAAAAAGAAATGTTGAATCAATTTGTTCTCTCGCTAAAAAACAAAACCCTAAACCCTAAAAACCTAAATCCTAAACCTAGATCATCCTAAAACCCTAAAAAAAAAATAAAAAAATAAAAAACCCTAACCCTAAATGCTAAACCCAAAAACTAACCCTAAACCCTAAGCCTACAACCCTAAACACTAAACCTTAAACCTTAAAATCCTAAACCCCAAACCCTAAACCTTAAACCCTAAACCTAAACCCTAATCCCTAAAAACCCTAAACCTTGAAGCCTAAACACTAAACCCTAAACCCTAACCCTAACCCTAAATCCTAAAACCCTAAACCCTTAAACCCTAAACCAAACCATAAACCTAAACCTAAAACCCTAAACCCTAAACCCTAAAATCTAAACCTAAACATAAACCTAAATAATATAAATAAAATATAATAAAATAAAACCTAAAGTAAAACCTAAACTAAATAAATAAAATAAATAAAATAAAATAAATAAAATAAAACTAAAAGTAAAAATCATAAATATAAATAAAAAAATATAAAATAAAATAAATAAAAAAAAAAAAATAAATAAAATAAAAAATAAAATAAATAAAACCTAAATAAACTAAAAAATAAAATAAACCTAAGAATAAAAACCTAAATAAAATAAAACTAAACGTATAAAAAAAAAATAAAAACCTAAAATAAAATTAAATTAAAACTTAAACATAAAAATAAACCTAAAAGTAAATAAAAAAATAAAACCTACACTCTAAAAAAAAAAAAAAAACTAAACCTAAAATAAAAATAAAATAAACAAAATAAAAGAAACCTTAACCTAAACTAAAATAAACTAAACTAAAAAAAATAAAACCTAAACCTAAACTAAAATTAAACTAAACTTAAACCTAAACCCAAACAAAATAAAATAAAATAAACTAAAAATAAACCAAAACCTACACTAAAAAATAATACCTAAAATAAACCTAAAATGAAAACCTAAAAAAAATAAAATAAAAACCTAAACCTAAAAATAAAAATAAAAATAAAAATGTAAACCTGAAAAATAAAATAAAAATAAGACTCAACTTAAAAATAAACCTAAACCCTAACCTAAACCTAAAAAAATAAACTTAAATAAAACCCTAAACTAAAAATAAATAAACTAAACTAAATAAAAATAAAAAATAAACCTAAATAAAATATAAAATAATATAAACTAAAATAAATAAAATATACAAAATAAACTAAATGAACCTAAACCTACTAGTTTACTTAATTTTTTAAAAAAGGTAAACCATAAATCCTAAACCCTAAACCATAAACCCTAAGCATACAACACTAAACATACAACCCTAAACTAAACTCTAAAACCCTAAACCCTAAACCCTAAACCCTAAACCCTAAACCCTAAACCTAACCCTAAACTAAACCCTAAACCCTAAACTCTAAAACCTAAACCCTAAACCCTAAACAAACCCTAAACCCCTTGAGCATTTTATGAAAGGTGATCTTAAAGAAGTCAAGAAGAGGTTGGAAATACAAAGTTGGTGCTCCGCCCATATTGGTCTTCTTGCACTTATTGATGTTGTGGTTCCTCGAGGCAACACCGTCCGATCCTTCACTCTTTCTTCTTGGTTCTCAACAACCTAACTAAGATCAACAGGGGTACTATTAAAATTATCACCTCAATTGAGCTAATTAAAAAAGGCGATAAGGTGGGATCCTCAAAGGATGCTCTCCTCGCCCATCTATGGATTAGGCCATTCTCTTATGGCCTTGTCATTTAGTCTATGTATGATGATGGTTCGTTTAGTCCTGAGGTGCATGACCTCACTAAAGATGATCTCATCGAGAAGTTTTTGGCAAGGCTTTCAATGATCACTTCTCACTCACTGGTCCTCTCTTATCCCACCCTTACTGTAATGCCCCACATGTTCATCAACGCTTACAAGAATGTCCTCGCCATCATGATTGCCACTGATTACACTTACCTGCAAGATGAGAAGGTTAAAGAGTATTTGAAGGATCCTAGTAAATTTGATGTGGCTACTGCGTTTGATGCTTCTGTTACTCCTTCTCCAGCTACTATAGTGGAAGAAAAGAAGGAAGATCCTGTTGAGGAATCTGATGATGATATGGGTTTTAGATTGTTTAACTAAGCTTTGTTGGCCTTCTATAAATTAAAATTTTATTGTCTCTCAGAGTTAAATCATTTTGTGAAATACTATTTTTGTGAATTTTTGAATTGCAATTTATTTTATCCTAATTTATTAGTTGTTAAAGGATAATGTCTTATTTGAATTGGTAATTTCTTGTTTGTTATGGAATCATTTGAGTTAAAAACCCTAAACTCTAAACCCTAAACCCTAAACCCTATACCTTAACCCTAAACCATAAACCCTAAACCCCAAACCCTAAACCTAAACCTAAAGTAACTAAATAAATTAAAAAACTAAACTAAACCTAAACAAAACCCTCGAATGAACCTTGACGGCAGGTGAACATCACCATCAACCGTGTGCCTAGATCCGTGGTGGAGGTGAAGGTGGAGGCGGCGGTTATCGCAGTGGTGGTGGAGAATTTGAAGGTGCTGGTGGATATGGAGGTGTTGGTCAGAGCAAAGGTGGTTATGGAGGTGGCAAGACCGATGAAGGTTACACTGGTGGTAAGGGAGATCTGATATGATGGTGGATCCACGCAAGCGGGTGGTTCTGATGGGAATTATAAAATAAAGAACAACCGACTGACTACTACTTATGAATCTGTATTTTTACAATAGAGGCGGTCTAGCTATCTAGGGTTTTTGATTTGCTCTATGCATGCTAATTTTTTATCTATGCCGCTTGTCTTAGAAAACTTGGTGTGTTACTTGGTTGATAAAATGAAAAAGAAGAAATGTTGAATATGAATTTATTCTTTGTTAAAAAAAATACCAAAAACCCTAAACCCTAAACTAAAACCTGAACCCTAAACCTAAATCCTAAACCCTAAACCCTAAACCCTAAAAAAAAACCATAAACCCCAAACTCCAAACCCAAACCCAAAACCTAAACTAAAACCCTAAACCCCAAAACCCTAAAACCCAAAACCTTAAACCCTAACCCTAAACCCTAAACCCAAAACTTTATACTCAAAATCTTACACCTAAACCTAAAGTGACTAAATAACTTATAAAATAATCCTAAACCCTAAAACATAATAAACCTAAACCTAAATGAATGCCCTAAAATGGGAAGAACCTTGATAGTAGGAACATCACCATCAACCGTGCTCAGCCTAGATCTGTGGTGGAGGCAAGGCATAGGTGGCTATCGAGTGGGGGGATATGAAGGTGCTTATGGATATGGAAGTGGTGGTCAGAGTAGTGGTGGTTATGGAGGTGGGAGGAGCGGCAGAGGTTACAGCCATGATGATGGAAGAGGGAGAGATCGGGATATGATGGTGGATCCCGCTGCTCGACAGGCAGGGGTGGTTCTGATGGGAACTAGAGAAACTCAAGAATAGCCAATCCGATTTGCTACTTATGGAACTGTGTCTTTACAATAAAGACAATTCTAGTTATCTAGGGTTTTTTATTTTCTTTATGCGTGCTCATTTTTTATCTATGTCGTGGCTTATGTCTTAGAAAACTTGGTGTGTTACTTGGTTGATGAAATCAAAAAGAAGAAATGTTAAATCTGAATTTATTCTCTGTTAAATAAAATGAAAATCCTAAACATAAACTTCAAAACCTAAAACCTAAACCTAAATGCTAAACCCTAAAAAATAAAAAAAAAATAAAAAATAAGAAAATATATTAAAACCCTAACCCTAAACTATCCCTAAACCCTAAACCTAAACCCTAAATCCTAAACCCTAAACCTAAAACCCTAAACCCCAAACCCAAAACCCTAAATCCTAAACCCTAAACCCTAACCCTAAACCCTAAACCCTAAAAGCATAAACCCTAAAAGCTTAAACCCTAAATCCTAAACCATGAAGCCTAAACCCTAAACCCTAAACCCGAAACCCTAAACCTAAACCTAAAGTGAATAAATAAATTAAAATACAAACCTAAACCCTAAAACCAAATAGATTTAAACCTAAACTCTAAGAATGGGCGATTGGGAACATCACTGGAACTGCCTCAGTCTAGATTTGGAGGAAGGAGGCAAACATGATCGCAGTGGTGGTGGGGATCCGAGGTGTCTGGATATGGAGGTGGTGGTTATCGAGGCTAGAGTGACTGAGGTTACCATGGTAGTGGGAGAGGGATATGATAAGGATCCCGCCACACGAGAGGTCGGATGGGAACTAGAGAAATCAAGAATAATCGATCCGATCAACTTATGGAACTGTCTTTAATGTGAGAGTTCTAGTTATCTAGGGTTTTTGATTTGCTCTATGCGTGCTCTTTTTTTATCTATGTCATCACTTGTGCCATAGAAAACTTGGTGTGTTACTTGGTTGATGAATTCGAAAAGAAGAAATGTTGAATATGAATTTGTTCTCTGTTAAAAAAATAAAAAATCCTAAACCCTAAACTAAAACCTGAACCCTAGACCTAAAACCTAAACCCTAAACCTTAAAAAACCCTAAACCATAAACCCTAAACCCTAAACCCTAAACCCTAAACCCTAAGCTAACCCTAAACCTAAAACCTAAACCCTAAACCCAAAACCCAAACTAAACCCAAACCTAAAACCTACAAGCTAAACCCTAAACCCTAAACCCAACTAATCCCTAAACCCTAAACCCTAAACCTTAAAAACATAAAACCTAAACCTAAACTAAATAAAACCTAAAAATAAAATAAATAAATAAACCTAAACCTAAATAAAATAAAATAATAAAATAAAATAAAAACATAAACTAAGACCTAAACCTAAACATAAAGATAAAATAAAATAAAAAAGAAAAACTAAACTAAAATAAAATAAATAAAAATCTAAACTAAACTAAATAAATAAAATAAACCTAAAAAATAAAACCTAAATAAAATAAAACCTAAACGTAAAATTAAAATAAAATAAACCTAAAATAAAATAAAATAAAAACTAAACAAAAACCTAAACCTAAAAATAAAGTTAAACATAAACCTAAAATAAATAAAAAATAAAGACTAAACCCTAAACTAAAAAAAAATACTAAACCTAAATAAATAAAAAAAAATAAAATAAAATAAACTATACTAAAATAAATAAAACCTAAACTTAAAGCTAAAATAAACTAAACCTAATCCCTAAACTAAAAAAATAAATAAATTAAATAAACTAAACTAAAATAAATAAAACCTAAACCTAAACCTAAAATAAACTAAACCTAAACCATAATTAAATAAAATAAATTAAACTAAAAATAAACTTAAACTTAAACTAAAAAAATAAAACCAAAACTAAAATAAATGAACCTAAAATAAATAAAATAAACTAAATAAAATTAAAATAAACCTAAATAAAAAATAATCTTAAGTAAAAATAAAAAATAAAATAAATTATAACAAATAAAAAATAAACTAAGTAAACTAAATAAACCTAAACCCTAAACCGTAAACCCTAAACTAACCCTAAACACTACACCCTAAACCTATAACATTAAACCTACAACCGTAAACCCTAAACCCTAAACCCTTAAAAATCCTAAACCCTAAACCCTAAACCCTAACCATAAACCTTAAACCCTAAAAGCATAAACCCTAAAACCCTAAACCCTAAAACCCTAAACCCTAAAGCTAAACCCTAAACCCTAAACCCCAAACACTAAACCTAAACCAAAAGTAACTAAATAAATTAAAAAACAAACCTAAACCCCTAAAACCTAATAGACATAAATCTAAACTCTAAAATTAGAACCTTGTTGGTAGGAACATCACCATCAACCAAGCTCAATCTAGATTTGGTGATGGAGGTGAAGGCAGAGGCTATGATTATCGCAGTGGCGGGGATCTGGAGGTGCTGGTGGATATGGAGGTGGTGGTCAGAGTAGTGGTGGTTATCAAGGCTGGAGAAGCGATGAAGGTTACTATCGTGGTGGTGGTTGAGGGATATGATGGTGGATCCCGCTACGAGAGGTCGGGGTGGTTCTGATGGGAACTAGAGAAACTAAATAACGACTGATCCGATCAGCTGCTTATTGAACTATCTTTACAGTAGAGACAGTTCTAGTTATCTACGGTTTCTGATTTGCTCTATGCATGCTCACTTTTTATCTATGTCATCACCTGTGTTTTAGAAAACATGGTGTGTTACTTGGCCGATGAGTTCAAAAAGAAGAAATGTTGAATCTGAATTTATTCTCTGTTAAAAAAAAGCCTAAAACCCCAAACCCTAAACTAAAACCTGAACCCTAGACCTAAAACCTAAACTCTAAACCCTAAACCTTAAACCCTAAAAACCCTAAACCCTAAACCCTAAAACCTAAACCCTAAACCCTAAACCCTAAACTCTAAACCCTAAACCCTAAACCACTAACCCTAAACCCTAAAGCCTAAACCTGAAACCCTCAAAAGCTAAAAACCTAAACCTAAATAAAATAAAACCTAAAACTAAAATAAATAAAAAATTTTAACCAAAATAAAACAAAAAAATAAAACAAAATAAAAAAATAAAGTAAAACATAAACCTAAACCTAAACCTAAAAAGAAAACAAAATAAAAAATAAAAACTAAAATAAAATAAAATAAACAAAAACCTAAACTAAACTTAAAATAAAAAAAATAAATAAAATAAAAACTAAACGTAAAATAAAAATAAAATAAACGTATAATAAAAATAAATACTAAATAAAAACTTAAACCTAAAAAATAAACCTAAAAATAAATAAGAAATAAAACCTAAAGATAAACTAAAAAAACCTAAACCTAAAATAAAAATAAAATAAACCTAAAGCTAAACTAAAAAAAAAAATAAATAAAATAAATAAAACCTAAACCTAAACCTAAAATAAACTAAACCTAAACCCAAACTTAAACCCTAAATAAAATAAAATAAATTAGAAATAAACATAAACCTAAACTAAAAAATAAAACCTTAAAAAAACCTAAAATAAAATCCTAAAACCTAAACATTTGAAAATAAAATAAAAACCTAAACCTAAGCCTAAAAATATAAAATAAAACCTAAACATAAAAAAATAAAATAAAACTAAAACTAAACTAAAATAATAAACCAAAACCTAAAAATTAAACTAAAATAAAAAAACTTAAACTAAAAAAATAAACCTAAAATAAATAAACTAAACTAAATAAAAATAAAAATAAACTTAAATAAACTAAAATAAATAAAAAATAAACTAAATAAACAAAAACCTGCCAGTTTACTTAATTTTAAAAAATACCATAACCCTAAACCATAAAAACCTAAAACTAACCCTAAACCCTAAACCATAAACCCTAAAACCCTAAACCCTAAATTCTAAACCCTAAACCAAAACCCTAAACCATAAACCCTAAAACCTACAACCCTAAACCCTAAACCCTAAACCCTAAAACCTACAATCATAAACCCTAAACCCTAAACCCCAAACCCTAAACCCTAAACCCTAAAAACCTAAATACCTAAACTTAAACTAAATAAAACCTAAAAATAAAACAAATAAATAAACCTAAACCTAAATAAAATAAAAAAATAAACCAAAATAAAAACCTAAACTAAGACTTAAACCTAAACCTAAACCTAAACCTAAACCTCAACCTAAACCAAAAAGTAAAATAAAAAATAAAAACTAAACTAAACTAAAATAAATAAATACCTAAACTAAACTAAAAAAATAAAATAAACCTAAAAATAAAAAAACTTAAATAAAATAAAATAAAATAAACCTAAAATAAAATAAAATAAAAACTGAATAAAAACCTAAACCAAAAAATAAACCTAAAAATAAATAAAAAATAAAGCCTAAACCTTAAACCAAAAAAAAAAAATAAAATAAAAAATAAACAAAATAAAATAAACCTAAACCTCAACTAAAATAAACTAAACTAAAATAAATAAAACCTAAACCTAAACCTAAAATAAACAAAACCTAAACCCTAAACTAAATAAAATAAAATAAACTAAAAATAAACCTAAACTAAAAATTTAAACCTAAAAATAAATCTAAAATAAAAACCTAAACCTAAATCTAAAAAAATAAAATAAAACCTAAACCTAAAAAATAAAATAAAAATAAAACTAATCCAAAAAATAAGCATAAACCTAAACCTAATCCTAAAAAATAAACTAAAATAAAAAACCTAAACTAAAATTAATAAACCTAAAATAAATAAACTAAGCTAAATAAAAAAATAAACCTAAATAAAAATAAAAATTAAAATAAACTAAATAAACCTAAACCTACTAGTTTACTTAAGTTCTTTTTAAAAAAAAACCCTAAACCCTAAACCTTAAATCCTAGACCCTAAACCCTAAACCATAAACCTACAACCCCTACAACCCTAAACCCTAAACCTTAAACAATGAACCCTAAACCCTTAACCATAAACTAACCGTAAACCCAAAACCCTAAACCTTAAACCCTAAACCCTAAAAACCCTAAACACTAAAGCCTAAACACTAAGCCCTAAACTAACCTTAAATCCTAAGCTAACTCTAAACCGCACCCTAAACCTCAAATGCTAAACCCTAAACCCTAAAGCCTAAACATTAAACCCTAAACCCTAATCCCTAAACCCTAACCCTAAACCCTAAATCCTAAAACCCTAAACCCTAAACCCTAAACCCTAAACCCTAAAATCCTAAAATCCTAAACTAAATAAAACCATAAAATAAAATAAATAAAAGAACCGAAATTGAAATAAATTAATAAAATAAAATAAAATAAAATCTAAACTAAACTAAAAAAATAAAATAAGACTAAGAATAAAAAACCTAAATAAAATAAAAACTAAACGTAAAAGAAAAATAAAATAAACTTATAATAATATAAAATAAACTAAATAAAAACATAAACCTAAAAAATAAACCTAAAAATAAATAAAAAATAAAACATAAACCTAAACTAAAAAAAAATCTAAACCTAAAATAAAAATAAAATAAATAAAATAAAATAAACCTAAACCTAAACTAAAATAAACTAAAACTAAAATAAATAAAACCTAAACTTAAACCAAAAGTAAATTAAACCTAAAACTAAACCTAAACTAAATAAAATAAATTAAACTAAAAATAAACCTAAACCTAAACTAAAAAAAATAAAACATAAAAATAAACCTAAAATAAAAACCTAAAACCTGGGAACCAAAGATGCTGCCCAACCTAACCTAAGGTGTGGTTAGGTTGGCCATGACCCATGGGAGGTGAAATCACCCCACCCTCCCCATTGGAGCATTTGAAACCCATAGGACACCCATGATTCCTCCTGCACGCCACCTCAACCAACCAAGCCAACTCAACTCCTCCCTGCCACCCACGACTCCCTGAGATGGCCGGATGGCCATTAGAAGCTAAACTTGATCCCATCATTCGATCAAGATGAAGGGGGGTATACACCCTCTCGTTTCCACTTAAACACACACAAAATTCATTTTTTAGAGCCCTAGCTACCCAAGATGAGCCGCTAGAGCCATTCCCTAAGCTCCCAAGCTCATTCCTCGATCAAAAAATGCCATTCTAGTATATCCCAAAATAGGACATTCCCATTTTTGACCTAACTTCCCCATTTCTCTATCAAAGTCAAATTAACTTTGCACACACCTTCCCTAGGCCTTGTCGAGCAAGAATGAATCATCTTCCAAGCTTTTCGAGCACCAGAGGTGGGACTTGATCAAAGAAGCTCAAAATTATTTCATGGCCATTCAGTGAACATCGAGGAATTGATCTAATTATTGCTCAATAAGGCCTCGTACACTTGAACCCGTGAGGTATACTTCCAAAATTGATCCTTAAAAAAATGGGTTGGAGCTTTTGAAGAAAATTTGCATCTCGTGTGATCTTGACCATTGGATTCCTCATCGATGCCGTGAAGGTGTGGGATCCTTGAGTTGATCCAGCTGCAAGCTCGGATCAAGTGAGCAATAGTGGACGGACTCCATTCTCCCTCACTCGTGTGACATTAAATCACACACCGTCCATTCCGCATTATTGAAATGGACGGTCATAATTAGATCAACAAAATTGATCTGATTTAATCCTATTAAGCTATGAGATTAATCGTAGCCATTCAATGTTAGATTGGATGGCTGACGAGAAAGTACGTCTGCCACCGCCACATGCTGAGTCAGATAAGTTTTAAGTAGCCAATCCCATGAAAAGCACACCGCATCAGTGCATCACATGGTGCCAACAGAATTAGGCTTTAATTAGGTTTAATTAATCATTTTTAATGGCTCAAACTTCTTAAAATCATAAAAAATCATAAAGAAAAAAAAATGCAAATAAATACTTATTTTAAAGGTATTTCAAAGGAAAATTAATTAAAATGATCTTAACTAATCTTGAATAGTAATTAAGGTTTAATTAAAAAAATTAATTAGCTTTATTACTCTTTAATTACTTAAGGATTAATCCCAAATTTTGTGGGTTAATTTAATGGGATAACATATGCCTCCATGATTTTCATGGGATTTATTGCTCACTTAATTAGGAAAATTGACTAATTAAACCTTAACTACTCTTTTAACTTAATTAATGCTTAATTAATCCCATGAATAATAATAAATTCATTAATTAAGTTTATTAATCATTGTTCAGCACTAAATGAACTAAGGAATAAGGTTGGGACCCCATTCACTAAGTTGATTTCTCCCATTTTAAAATGAAATTAATTGAAATTTAACTAATTAATTAAATCACTCAAATTAAAATCATAATTTCATCAGACCTTAATTAATTAAATCATGGGGTAGATCTTCAGGTGTTTAATAACATAAAGGAGTTTAATGAAATTATGGTTAGTCCTCATGTGTGGGAAAACTATAAGAGTAATTAATTAAGTCCCTTAATCAAATTAACTATTAATCATGAGCCACCAGACATTTTTTTCCTAGGATCATTGCAAGTTTATTTTCCATGCATATCATGTTGGCTCATAATTATTTAGTTAATCACTTTAAGGTGACATAGGTAAGGGTAATTAATTCATCTAATTAGTTCAACTTAATTAACCCATAAAATCAACTTAATTACATTTCCTTAAATTAAATCAAATCACTAATGTGGAATGGGTTTAAAATATCAAGTGATGATTTCTCTCCTTTTTAAATCAAATCAAATCAAAACTTAATTAATAAAGAAGCTTTGGTTTGTTTTAAATAATCTTATTTGATTTGATTGTCCTTAAGAACTAGTTTGGTTCAATAAATCACATGCTTATATTTGATTATCCTCTTCCAATCATGTTAAATTTGGTATGTCATTTGAAATCATGCATCCATCTTTTCAAAATCAAGTAAAATAAAATGGATTTCTTTTATGTAAGCTTTCATGTGATGATTTAATTTAACATATGTGTGGCTATTATCACTATTAAATCCAAATGTACTTTTCAAAAGCTTATAAATGAATAATAATATGTGTTATGGTGCTAGTTATAAATACATAAGAAACACATGTGCTTATAGCTTAAGTGTATCAATGCTAAGTTCTCTTTTCTCTATTCATGTGTTGATTTATATAAGATTGAATGGTAATGGGTATATAGTCCGACATCCTGAACACGGATTTAGCTAGCCCCAAGGAGGTCATTTGATTACCTCACTTCCTGTTACTTGGTTGATGAAATTGAAAAGAGAAATGTTGAATTTGAATTTGTTCTCTTAAAAAAAAACCCCTAAACCTAAACTAAAACCTAACCCTAAACCTAAAACCTAAACCCTAAACCCTAAACCCTAAAACCTAAACCTAAATTAAATAAAATAAACCTAAAAATAAAATAAATAATAAACCTAAACCAAATAAGATAAAAAAATTAAATAAAATAAAAACCTAAACTAAAACCTAAATCTAAACCAAAAAGTAAAAATTAAACTAAAATAAAATAAATAAAAACCTAAACTAAACTAAAAAAAATAAACCTAAAAATAAAAAACTTAAATAAAATAAAACTAAATGTAAAAAAAACCTAGAATAAAATAAAATAAAAACTATATAAAAACCTAAACCTAAAAAATAGACCAAAAAAATCAAACTAAAAAATAAATAAAAATAAAAAAACATAAACCCCAACTAAAAAAAACCACCTAAACCTAAAATAAACAAAATAAAATAAAAATAAACTTAAACTAAAATAAACTAAACTAAAATAAATAAAACATAAACCTAAACTTAAAATAAAATAAACCTAAACCCTAAACTAAATAAAATAAAATAAACTAAAAATAAACCTAAACCTAGACAAAAAAAAACCTAAAATAAAAATCAAAAATCTAAACCTAAAAAAATAAAAGAAAAACCTAAAAGCTAAACCTAAAAATAAAAAAAATTAAATTAAATTAAAAAATAAACATAAACCTAAACCTAAAAAATAGACTAAAATAAAAATCATAAACTAAAATAAATAAACCTGAAATAAATAAAATAAAAATAAAAAATATACGAAAATATAAATAAAAAATAAAATAAACTAAAAAAACTTAAACCTATCTATTTACTTAATTAAAAAAAACCCTAAACCCTAAAACTAACACTGAACCATAAACCCTAAACCTCTACCCTTAAACCCTAAACCATAAATCCTAAAAAACCCTAAACCCTAAACCCTAAACCATAAACTAACCCTAAACACTAGACCCTAAACCATAAACCCTAAAACCCTAAACCCTAAAACCCTAAAACTTAAAACCTAAACTAATCCTAAATTCTAAACTAACCCTAAACCCTAAGCTAAAGAAGAACTCGCCTCTTGATGATGTTTTTCCCTGATTGTGGCGAGGCAAAAATTGGATGGGTTATGCAAGGAATATGACATCAAAAATTGAAAGAAGAATTCACCTCTTGACGATGTTCTTCCCCGATTTTGAAATGAAAGTTGGAAGGCTAAATCGAGGAATGCGACGCCGAAAATCGAAAGAAGAATTCTCCATGGGGGAATGATGACGTGACTGATCAAGATCCTATGGTTCCGTCATCCCGAGCTATCGTGGTCCCTAGTCTACTTAGTCAGAGGAGGTAGTCAACCAAACCTGACCGAATTATCCTTTTCAGCAGCCATGGGTTGCGTCATCCAAGGAGGCTTTGTAGATCTAGGATGGCATTTGTTTAAGGTCATAAGCTTAAATTTAGCTTAGCTAACATAGGGATTTTTTCTCTATCAGGTGCACCCTATAGTTCACATCTCAAATGGAAGAGCCATTTGGGAACATACGGGATATAGTCGTGACTGTAATATAATGGTTCCATTTGGCGGCAACCACCTGATCAGAGGATTCTGGTCATAATTGCATCATATATGGAGACTACTGGCCAAATTATGTGGACAGAGGACAAGGGAATAGATTCAAAGAGGAAGACTTGGCTCCCCAATTAGCAAGAAAATCAGCACAATTACCTTCCCGATAAATATGAGAAATTTGATAATCTAGGTTGGCAAGAAGCCTCCTAGTCTGGTTAAGTAAATAAGACACTTCAACATTTCCTTGAGCTCCCGAATTTAATAATTCAAGAAGAAGGAGAGCATAAACTTCAAACTAAATCTCTTGAAATCCTTTCTGTAAGGCATTTAAATCCCATAGTGCACCTTTACGCCAAAACAAAAAAACAAAATAGGATCTGAGGAGCAAAGAAATGTAGATAACATGACCACTATAATCTCTTAAAATCTATGCATAACCATAAAGCCATTAGAAACTGAGCCATCAGTGTTAACCTTAATGACATGATAATTCAAACATCCAAGATATAATTTTATGTTAGAGCAATACCACAAGAAGGAGGAGGTGGTTATCGAGGTGGTGGGTGTTAAGTTCAAATTAATCATATAACTACTTTGATTGTATGGTGTGTACCCTAAACCCTAAACCCTAAACCCTATAAATCCTAAACCCTAAACTCTAAAGCCTAAACACTAAACCCTAAACCCTAAAACTAAAAAATAAAAAAATAATAAAAAAATAAAAAAAAAAATTTAAAAAAAATAAATAAAAAAATAATTAAAAAAACAAAAAAAAACAAAAAATAAAAAAGAAAAAAAATTAAATAAATAAAAAAAATAAAAAATAAAAATAAAAAACAAAAAAATAAATAAAAAATAAATAAAAAAATAAAAATAAATAAATAAAATAAAAATAAAAAAATAAAAAAAAAACCCTAAACCCTAAAACCCAAAACCCTAAAACATAAATGCCAAACCCTAAAAACCTTAAAACCTAAATATAAACTAAATAAAACCTAAAAATAAAATAAATAAATAAAACATAAACCTAAATAAAATAAATATAAATTAATATAATAAAACCTAAACTAAAGCCTAAATCTAAACCTAAAAATAAAATAAAATAAACTAATTAAAATAAACTATAATAAAATAAATAGAAACCTAAACTAAACTAAAAAATAAAATAAATGTAAGAATAAATAACCTAAATAAAATAAAAACTACATGTAAAATTAAAATAAAATAAACCTAAAATAAACTTAAAATAAAATAAAATAAAAACTAAATAAAATCCTAAACATAAAAAATAAACCTAAAATTAAAAGCTAAACCCCAACTAAAAAAAAACTAAACCTAAAATAAAAATAAAATAAACAAAATAAAATAAACCTAAACATAAAATAAAATAAAATAAACTAAAATAAATAAAACCTAAACTTAATCCTAAACCGTAAGCTAAATAAAATAAAATAAACTAAAAATAAACCTAAACCTAAACTTAAAAGTAAAACCTAAAAATAAACATAAAATAAAAACCTAAAACCTAAACCTAAAAAAATAAAAGAAAACCTAAACCTAAACCTAATCCTAAAATAAAAAAATAAAACCTTAACCTAAAAAATAAAATAAAAATAAAACTCAACTAAAAAATAGACCTAAACCTAAACCTAAACATAAAAAATTAAACTAAAATAAAAAACCTAAACTAAAATTAAAAACCTAGACTAAAATAAATAAACCTAAAATAAATAAACTAAACTAAATAAAAATAAAAAATAAACATAAATAGAAATAAGAAATAAAATAAACTAAAATAAATAAACAAAACAAGAAATGTTGAATCTCATATAGTTCTCTATTTATAAAAAACCAAAAACCCTAAACCCTAAACTAAAACTTGAACCTTAAACCTAAAACCTAAATCCTAAACCCTAAACCCTAACCCTAAAACCTTAAATGCTAAACACTAAACCATAAACCTAAATCTTAAACCCTAAACTCAAAAAAAATCCTAAACCCTTTACCCCAAACCCTAAACCCTAAACCCTAAACCCTAAACCTTAAAAAGTTAAAAATCTGGAAGTAAACTAATTAAAACAAGAAAATAAAATAAATAAAAAAACCTAAACCAAAATAAAATAAAAACATAAGCTAAAACTGAAACCTAAACCTAAACCTAAAATGAAAATATAATAAAAAAATAAAAACTAAACTAAAATAAAATAAATAAGAACCTAAACTAAACTACAAAATTAAAAACCTAAATAAAATAAAAATAAAACCTTAAATAAAAATAAAATAAACATAAAATTAAATAAAATAAAAATTAAATAAAAACCTAAACCTAAACAATAAACCTAAAAAAATAAAAAATATAACCTAGACCCTAAAAAAAAAACCTAAAATAAAAATAAAATAAACCTAAACCTAAACTAAAATAAATAAAACTGAAACCTAAACATAATCCTAAACTAAATAAAATAAAACTAAACTAAATATAAAACCTAAAAATAAACCAAAAATTAAAACCTAAAACCTAAACATTAAAAAATAAAATAAAAACCAAAACCTAAACCTAAAAATAAAAAATAAAACCTAAACCAAAAAATAAAATAAAAATAAAACTAAACTAAAAAATAAACTTAAACCTAAACATAAAACTAAAAAAATGAACTAAAATAAATAAATTAAACAAAATAAAAATAAGAAAACCTAAATCAAAATAAAAAATAAACTAAATAAACCTAAACATACCAGTTTACTTAATTTAGAAAAAAACAAAAAATAAAAAAAATAAAAATAAACCCTAACCCTAAACCCTAGACCCTGAAACCCTAAACCCTAAACCATAAACCCTAAACCCTAAACCCTAAATCCCAAACCATAAACCCCTAAACCCTAAACCCTAAAAACCTAAAAACCTAAACCTAAACTAAATAAATACTAAAAAATAAATATAATAAAAAACATAAATCTAAATAAAGTGAAATAAAATAAAAACATAAACTAAAATTGAAACATAAAAAGAAAATAAAATAAAAAATAAAAACAAAATTAAAATAAAATAAGTAAAAACCTAAACTAAACTAAATAAAATAAAATAAACCTATAAATAAAAAACCTAAATAAAAAAAACTAAATGTAAAATAAAAATACAATAAAATTAAACCTAAATAAAAACCTAAACCTAAAAAATAAACCTAAAAAGAAAACCTAAAAATAAATATAAAAAAATGTAAATCCTAAACTAAAAAAAAAAACCTAAACATAAAAAAAAAAAATAAACCTAATCCTAAACTAAAATAAACTAAAATAAAATAAATAAAACCTAAACCACCAAAACCCTAAACTAAATAAAATAAAATAAACTAAAAATAAACTTAAACCTAAACTAAAAAAATAAAAAACCTAAAATAAACCTAAAAAACTAAACCTAAAAAAAATAAAATAAAACCAACCTAAACCTATATATGAAAAATAAACCTAACACTAAAAAATCTAATAAAATTAAAAATAAACTAAAAAATAAAAATAAACCTAAACCTAAACCAAAATATTAAACTAATATAAAAAACCTAAACAAAAATAAAGAAATTTAAAATAAATAAACTAACTAAATAAAATTAAAAAATAAACCTAAATACTAATAAAAAATAAAATAAACAAAAATAACTTTAAAAAATCAACTAAATAAACCTAACTCTACCTATTTATTTTATTTTAAAAAAAATCCTAAACCCTAAACCGTAAACCATAAATCCTAAGCCCTAAACCCTAAAACTAACCCTAAACCATAAACCCTAAACCTACAACCCTAAACCCCAAACCGTAAACACTAAAGCCTAAAAAACTTTAAAACTAAAAACAAAACATTAAACCCTAAACTAAAAAAGAATTCAAACCTAAAATAAAAATTAGATAAACATAATAAAATAAATAAAACCTAAACCTAAATATAAAATAAACTAAACCTAGACCTAAAGCTAAACTAAACAAAATAAAATAAACTAAAAATAAACCAAAACCTAAACTAAAAAATAAAACCTAAAAATAAACCTCAAACCTAAACCTAAAAAAATAAAATAAAACCCTAAACCTATACCTAAAAGTAAAAAATAAAACCTACAAATAAAAATGAAATAAAAATAAAACTCAATTAAAAAATTAACCTAAACCTAAAAAATAAACTAAAATAAAAAACCTAAACTAAAATAAAAACTAAACTAAATAAAAAAAATAAACTTAAATAAAAATGAAAAATAAAATAAGCTAAAATAAATAAAAAATAAACTAAATAAACCTAAACCTACTGGTTTACTTAATTTAAAAAAAACCATAAACCCTAAACCCTAAAAAACTCTAAACCCTAAGCCCTAAATCCTAAACCCTAAACCCTAAACCCTATACCCTGAAACCTAAACCCTAACCTTAAACCTCAAACCCTAAACCCTAAACCCCAAACCCAAAACCCCAAACCCTAAACATAAACCTAAAGTAACTAAATAAATTAAAAAATTAACATAAACCCTCAAACTTAATAAACCTAAACCCTAAGAATGGACAAAACCTTGAAAGAAGGAACTTCATCGTCAACTGGGCTCCGTATAGATCTGATAGTGGAGGCAAAGCTGGAGGTGGTTGCATGAGTGGAGGTGAGGATCCGGAGGTGCTAGTGGATATGCGGTGGTGGTGAGCAAAGGTGGTTATTGAGGTGGGAGGAGCAGAGGATACCATGGTGGTGGCGGAGGGAGAGATCAAGGATATGATGGTGGATCCCGCTGCTCGAGAAGTTAGGGTGGTTCTGATGGGAACTGGAGAAACTAAAGAAAGATCGATCCGATCTGCTGCTTGTGGAACTTTATCTTTATAGCAGAGACAGTTCTAGCTATCTTGGGTTTTTGATTTGCTCTATACATTCTCAATTTTTATCTCTATATTCGCTTTTGTATTAGAAAACTTAGTGTGTTACTTGATTGATGAAATCGAAAAGAAGAAATGTTGAATTTTAATTTATTCTCTGTTAAAAAATAACCAAAAAACCTAAACACTAAACTAAACCTAAAACCTAAACCTAAAACCTAAACCCTAAACCCTAAAAACTCTAAACCCTAAACCTAAACCATAAACCATAAAACCCTAAACCCTAAACCTTGAACCCTAAAACCTAAACCCTAAATCCTAAACCTTAAAAAAAACCCCTAAACCCTAAACCCTAAATCCCAAACCCTAAACTCTAAACCCTAAACAAATCATAAACCCTAAAAAGCTAAAAACCTAAACCTAAACTAAATAAAACATAAACAAAACCTAAACCAAGATAAAATATAATAATAAAATAAAATAAAAACATAAACTAAAACCTAAACCTAAACCTAAACCTAGAAAGAAAATAAAATAAAAAAATAAAATCTTAAATAAAAGAAAATAAATAAAAACATAGACTAAGCTAAGAAAATAAAAATCTTAAAAATAAAAGACTTAAATAAAATTAAACCTAAATGTAAAATAAAAATAAAATAATCCTAAAATAAAATAGAATAAAACTCAAATAAAAACTTAAACCTAAACAATAAACCTAAAATTAAAATCTAAAAATAAATAAAAATTAAAATCTATGCCTTAAACTAAAAAAAACCTAAACCAAAAATACAAAATAAAATAAACATAAACCTAAACTAAAATAAACTAAACTGAAATAAATAAAACCTAAATAAAAACCTCAAATAAACTAAACATAAACCTAAATCTAAACTAAATAAAATAAAATAAACTAAAAATAAACCCAAAGCTAAACTAAAAAATAAAACCAAAAAAAAAAACCTAAAACTTAAACTTAAAAAAGTAAAATAAAAACCAAAACCTAAACCAAAAATTAAAAAATAAAACCTAAACCAAAAAAATAAAGTAAAAATAAAACTAAATTAAAAAAATAAACATAAACATAAACCTAAACCTAAAAATAAACTAAAATAAAAATCTTAAACTAAAATAAACTAAACTAAATAAAAATAAAAAATAATCCTAAATAAAAATATAAAATAAACTAAATAAACCTAAACCAACCAGTTTACTTAGTTAAAAAAAACACTAAACCCTAAATCCCAAACCCTAAACACTAAATCTTAAACCCTAAACCCTAAACCCTAAACTCTAAAACTAACCATAAACCATAAACCCTAAACTCTAAACCCTAAACCCTAAACCTTAAACTAACCTTAAACCCTAAACCCTATACCCTAAATTGTAACCCCTAAACACTAAACCTAAACTTAACACTAACCTAAACCTAAACACTAAAACCTAAAGTTTAAAACCTTAAACTTAAACCTAAACCTAAACTAAACCTAAAGTAAAGCCTAAACCCTAAACTCAAAACCTCAAATAACCTAAACCTTAAACCCTAAAACCCTAAACCCTAAAGCTCAATAACTAAACTTAAACTCCTAAACACTAAACTCTAACCTAAACTTAAATTAAACTCTAAACTAAAACCTAAACCTAAAACCTTAAGACTAAACTAAACTTCTAACCCTAATCTTAAATCATAAACTAACTTAAACTAGAACTTAAACTAAACCTAATCCAACTAAACTTAAACCTTAAACCTTAAAACCCTGAACCCTAAACCTTAAACACTAAACCAAATCCTAAAATATAAAACCCTAGACCCTAAACCCTAAACCCCAAACCCTAAACCCTAAACCCTAAACCATATACTCGAAACCCTAAACCCTAAACCCAAAAGCCAAAACCTTAAAAACCTAAACTAAATCAAACTTAAAAAATAAAATAAATAGAAATAACTAAACCTAAATAAAATAAAAACCTAAACTAAAACCTAAACTAAACCTAAGCCTAAATCCAAACCTAAACCTAAGAATAAAATAAAATAAAAAATAAAAATAAAATAAAATAAAATAAATAAAATCTTAAACTAAATTAAAAAAATGAAATAAACCAAAAAATAAAAAAACCTAAATAAAATAAAAACTAAATGCAAAATAAAAATAAAATAAACTTTAGATATAATAAAATAAAAACAAAATAAAAACCTATATCGCAAAAATAAACCTAAAAATAAAACCTAAAAATAAAAAATAAAACCTAAACCTAAAAAATAAAATAAAAATAAAACTAAACTAAAAAATAAACATAAACTTAAACCTAAACCTAAAAAATAAACTAAAATAGAAATCCTAAACTAAAATAAATAAACATTGAATAAATAAACTAAAATAAATAAAAATAAAAAATAAACCTGAATAAAAATATAAAATAAACTAAATAAACCTAAACATAGTGGTTTACTTAATTTTAAAAAAAACCCTAAATAAAAAATAAAATCTAAACCCTAAACAAAAAAAAAACATAAACCAAAAATAAAAATAAAGATAAACATTAACCAAAACTAAAATAAACTAAACCTAAACATAAACCTAAACTAAATAAAATAAAATAAACTAAAAATATACCTAAACCTAAACTAAAAAATAAAACCTAGAAATAAACCTAAAATAAAAACCTAAAACCTAAACCTAAAAAAATAAAATGAAAACCTAAACACAAACCAAAAAATAAAAAATAAAACCTAAACCTAAAAAATAAAATAAAAATAAAACTAAACTAAAAAATAAACATAAATCTTAACCTAAACCTAAAAAATAAACTAAACTAAAAATCCTAAACTAAAATAAATAAACATAAAATCAATAAACTAAATAAAAAAACTAAATAAAATATAAAATAAACTAAATAAACCTAACCTACCGTTTACTTAATTTTTTAAGAAAACCCATAAACACTAAAATTAATCACTAAATCCTAAACGCCAAATCTTAAACCCTAAACTCTAAACCCTAAACCAAACCCTAAACTAACCCTAAACCCTAAACCATAAAACCTAAATCGTACACCATAAACACTAAACCCTAACACTAACCCTAAACCCTAAAGCCTAAAATCCTAAACCTTAAACACTAAACTAACCTTAAACCCTAAACCCAATGCCCAAAAAACCCTAAACTCTAAAGCCTAAACACTAAGGCCTAAACCTTAAACCCTAATCTAACCTTAAACATTAAGCTAACCCTAATCTTCTAAACCCCAAAAACCCCAAACCCTAAAACCTAAACACTAACCCTTAAACCCTAAATCCTAACCCTAAACCCTAAACCCTAAACCCTAAAATCCTAAACCTTAAAACCCTAAACAAACACTAAACCCTAAACCCTAAACTGTAAAGTGAACCTTAAACTCTAAACCCTAAACCTACAACCCTAAACATTAAACCCTAAACCTAAACCCTAAATTATAAACTTTAAACCCTAATTGTAAAAACCTTAACCCTATTCCATAAAACCCTTAACCCTATGCCCTAAACCCTAAACCATAACATCTACAACCTTATGCCCTAAACCTAAGCCATAAAACCTAAACCATAAACCCTAAACCCTAAACCCTAAAACCTAAAAACCTAAATCAAATCAAACCTAGAAATAAAATAAATAAAAAACCTAAACTTAAATAAAATAAAAACCTAAACTAAAACCTAAACATAAAAATAAAATAAAATAAAAAATAAAAACTAAACTAAAATAAAATAAATAAAAACCTAGATAAACTAAAAAATAAAATAAATCTAAAAATTAAAAACCTAAATAAAATAAAAACTAAACAAAAAATAAAAAAGAAAACCTAAACCTAAAAAATAAAAGAAAATTAAAATTAAACTAAAAAATAAATATGAACCTCACATAAACCTAAAACATTAACTAAAATAAAAATCCTAAAGTAAAATAAATAAACATAAAATAAATAAACATAAAATAAATAAACTAAACTAAATAAAAATAAAAAAATAAACCTAAATAGAAATATAAAATAAACTAAAGAAATAAAATAAACATAAACAAATAAGTTTACTTAATTTAAAAAAAAAATTAATGCTAAACCCTAAACACTAAATCGTAAACCCTAACCCTTAAACCCTAAACCATAAAACTAAGCCTAAACCCCAAAAACCATAAACCTTAAAGCATAAACGCTATACCCTAAACCCTAAATCCTAACCCTAAACCCTAAACCCTAAATTCTTAAACCCTAAAACCCTAAACCCTAAGCACTAAACCCAACCCTAACCCTAAACCCTAATCGTAAAACTAACACTAAACTCTAAACCCTAAACCCTAAAGCCTAAAGCCCTAAACCCTAAACCTTTAAATCTAAACCATAAACCCTAACCACAAAATTCTAAACCCTAAGCCCTAAAATCTACAACCCTAGACCCTAAACCCTAAACCCATACCCTAAACCCTAAACCCTAAACCCTAAAAACATAAACTAAATCAAACCTAAAAATAAAATAAATAAAAAAACTAAACATAAATAAAATAAAAACCTAAACAAAAACCTTAACCTAAACCTAAACCACAACCTAAACCACAACCTAAACATAAAAATAAAATAAAATAAAAAATTAAATCTAAACTAAAATAAAATTAATAAAAACCTAAATTGAACTAAAAAAAAAAATAAACCTAAAAATAAAAACCTAAATAAAATAAAAACTAGATGTAAAATAAAAATAAAATAAGCCAAAAATAAAATAAAATAAAAACTTAAACATAAAAATAAACCTAAAAATAAATAATAAAACCTAAACTTGAAAAATAAAATAAAAATAAAATTAAACTAAAAAATAAACATAGACCTCATATAAACCAAATAAATAAACTGAAATAAAAATCCTAAATTATAATAAATAAACATAAAAAATACAATAAAATAAATGAAAATAAAAAAATAAACCTAAATAGAAATATAGAAGAAACTAAATATACTAAATAAACCTAAACATACAAGTTTACTCAAAATTTTTTTTAAAACCTAAACCCTAAACCCCAAACCCTAAACATTAAATCCTAAACCCTAAACCCTAAACCCTAAACCCAAAAACTAACCCTAAACCCCAAAAACCCTAAACCCTAAAGCCTAAACACTAAGCCCTAAACACTAATCCCTAAACCCTAATACTAAACCCTAAACCATAAATCCCTAAACCCTAAAACCTTAAACACTAAACCCTAAACCTAACCCTAAACCCTAAACTGTAAAATTAAACTTAAACTCTAAACCCTAAACCTACAATCCTAAACCTAAACCCAAAACTCTAAACCCTAAACCCTAAACCTTAAACCCTAAACCCTAAAACCCTGAACCTAAACCTTAAACCCTAAACACTAAACCTTAAAATTTACAACCCTAGACCTTAAACCCTAAACCTCAAACCCTAAACCCTAAATCCTAAACCCTAAACCCTAACCCTAAACTCCAGACCCTAAACCCTAAAACCTAAAATAAATCAAAATTAAAAATAAAATAAATAAAAAAACCTAAAACTAAATAAAATAAAAAACTAAACTAAAACCTAAACCTAAAAATAAAATAAAATAAAAAATAAAAACTAAACTAAAATAAAATAAATAAAACCTAAAGTAAACTAAAAGATAAAATAAACCTAAAAATGAAAAACCTAAATAAAAGTAAAAACCAAACGTAAAATAAAAATAAAATAAACCTAAAATAAAATAAAACAAAAACTAAATAAAAACATAAACCTAAAAAATAATACCAAAACCCTAATCTAAAAAAAACCTAAACCTAAAATAAATAAAATAAAATAAACATAAACCTAAACTAAAATAAACTAAACTAAAATAAATAAAATCTAAACTGTAAACCCTAAACTCTAAACCCTAAACCCAAAACCCTAAAAACCTAAAAACCTAAACCTCAACTGAATAAAATCTAAAAAAAAATAAATAAATTAAAACCTAAACCTAAATAAAATAAAATAAAACCTAAACTACAACCTAAACCTCAACCTAAACCTTAAAATAAAAAAAATAAAATGTGAAAACTACACTATAATAAAATAAATAAAGACATAAACCAAAACCACAACCTAAACCACAACCTAAACTAAAAAATAAAATAAACCTAAAAATAAAAAACATAAATAAAATAAAAACTAAATGTAAAATAAATATAAAATAAACCTAAAATTAAATTAAATAAAAATAAATAAAAACTTAAACCCAAAAAATAAACTTAAAAATAAAAATAAAACATAAACCCTAAACTAAAATAAACCTAAACCCAAAATAAACAAAATAAAATAAACATAAACCTAACCTAAAATAAACTAAACTAAAATAAATAAAACCTAAACCCTAAACCGTAAACCCTAAACCCCAAACCCAAAACCCAAAACCTAAAAAAAATAAACCTAAATTAAATAAAATAAAATAAATAAAATAAAAAACTAAACCTAAATAAAAAAATAATAATAAAATAAAATAAAAATAAACTAAATAAAATAAATTAAAAAATAAAAATAAAAAACTAAACTAAATAAAATAAATAAAAAATAAACTAAACCTAAACTTAAGTTAAATTAAAATAAAATAAAAAAATAATAACTAAGCTAAAATAAAATATATAAAAACCTAAACTAAAATAAAAAAATAAAATAAACTTAAAAATAAAAAACCTAAATAAAATAAAAACTAAACATAAAATAAAAATAAAATAAACCTAAAATTAAATTAAATAAAAACCTAAACCCAAAAAATATACTTAAAAATAAAAAAATAAAACATAAACCCAAAACTAAAAAAAAACCTAAACCTAAAATAAAAAAATAAAATAAACATAAACCTATCCTAAAATAAACTAAACTAAAATAAATAAAACCTAAACCATAAACCCTAAACCCTAAACCCCAAACCCTAAACCCAAAACCCAAAACCCAAAGCCCTAAACCCAAACTAAACCAAAATTAAATAAAATAAAAATAATTAAAATAAAAAACTAAACCTAAATAAAATAATAATAATAAAATAAAATAAAAACCTAAACTAAAACCTAAACCTAAACCTAAACCTAAACCTATAAATAAAATAAAATAAAATACAAAACCTAAACTAAAATAAAATAAATAAATAAAATAAACTAAAATAAATTAAATTAAAATTTAATCTAAACTAAAAAAATAAAATACACCTAAAAATAAAAAATAAAAATAAAATAAAGCCTAAACTAAAACTAAACTTAAACCTAAACCTCAAAATAAAATAAAATAAAAAGTGAAAACTAAACAAAATAAAATAAATAACCTAAACTAAAATAAAAAATAAAATAAACCTAAAAATTAAAAAACTAAATAAAATAAACACTAAACATAAAATAAAAATAAAATAAACCTAAAATTAAATTAATTAAAAATGAAATAAAAAGCTAAACCCAAAAAATATACCTAAAATAAAAAATAAAACCTAAGCCCTAAAATAAAAAAACTGTAAACTTAAAATAAACAAAATAAAATAAACATAAACCTAACCTAAAATAAACTAAACTAAAATAAATAAACCTAAATGCTAAACCCTAAACCCCGATCCCTAAACCTTAAAACCCTAAACCCTAAACCCTAAACCCTAAACTCGAAAAACCTAAAAAGCTAAACCTAAATTAAATAAAACCAAAAAAAATAAAATAAAAAACCTAAACCTAAATAAACATAATAATAAAATAAAATATAAACCTAAACAAAAACTTAAACCTAAACCTAAAGCTAATCCTAACAATAAAATAAAATATAAAATAAAAACTAAATTAAAATAAAATAAATAAAAAATAAAAACTAAACTAAAATAAATTAAAATAAATCTAAACTAAACTAAATAAAATAAAATACACCTAAATAAAATAAACATAAAATAAAAACTGAACATAAAATAAACATAAAATAAACCTAAAATAAAATAAATAAAAAATAAATAAAAACTTAAACCTAAAAAATAAACTTAGAAATAATGCCTGAAAATAAATAAAAAATAAAACATAAACCCTAAACTAAAAGAAAGCCTAAACCTAAAATAAACAAAATAAAATCAACATAAATGTAAAATAAAATAATCAAAACTAAAATAAATAAACCCTAAACCTTAAACCCTAAACCCTAAAACCTAAAACCCTAAACCCTAAACCCTAAACCCTAAACCCTAGAAACCTAAAAACCTAAACCATAAACCATAAACACAAAACACTAAACCCTAAAATTAACCTTAAACACTAAACCTACAACCCTAAACCGCTAAACCCCTAAACCCTTAACCTTAAAACCCTAAACCCTAATCCCTAAAACCTACAACCTTAAACCTTAAACCCTAAACCCCAAACCCTAAGTCCTAAACCCTAAACCCTAAACCTTAAACCCTAAAACCCTAAAAACCTAAACCTAAACTAAATAAAACCTAAACATGAAATAAATAAATAAAATCTAAACCTAAATAAAAGAATAAAAAACTAAAACCTACACTTAAACCTAAACCTAAACCTAAACCTTAACCTAAAACAAAATAAAATAAAAAATAAAAACTAAAACAAAGAAAAACCTAAACTTAACTTAAAAAATAAAACAAACCTAAAAATAAAAAACCTAAATAAAATAAAACCTAAACATAAAATAAAAATAAAATAAACCTAAAATATAAATAAAATAAAACTAAATAAAAACCTAAACCTAAACAATAAACCTAAAAAAAACTTAAAATAAATAAAAAATAAAACCTAAACCTTAAACTATAAACAAAACTTAAACCTAAAAAAAATAAAATAAACCTAAACATAAACTAAAATAACTAAAACCTAAACCAAAACCAAAAATAAACTAAACCTAAACATACACATAAACTAAATAAAATTAAATGTACTAAAAATAAAATTTAACCTACACTAAAAAATAAAACATTAAAATAAATCTAAAATAAAAAAACTAAAACCTAAACCTAAAAAAATAAAATGAAAACTTAAACCTAAACCTAAAAATAAAAAATAAAATAAAAAATAAACATAACCTAAACCTAAACCTAAAAAAATAAGCTAAAATAGAAAACCTAGACTAAAATAAATTAACTAAATAAAATAAAATTAAAAAATAAACCTAAATAAAAAGATAAAATAAACTAAATAAACATAAACCTATAGATTTACTTAATTTTTTTAAAAAAATGCTAAACCCTCAACCCTAAACCCTAAACACTAAATCCTAAACCCTAAACCCTAAACCCTAAAACTAACCCTAAACTCTAAACCCTAAACCTACAATCCTAAACCCTAAACCCTAAACCTTAAAAAGCCCTAAACCCTAAACCCTAAATCATAAATTGTAAACCCTAAACCCTAAACTAAAAGTTAAACATAAACTAAAAAACCTAAACCTAAACCTAAAACTAAATAAACTAAAACCCTAAACATAAATAAACTAAAATCAAAACCTAAATCTAAACCTAAATAAATAAACTAAAAATAAACGTAAATAAACCTAAATAAACTAAATAAATAAACTTAAACCTAAACCTAAACTAAATAAACCTAAACCTAAAATAAAAATAAAAACCTAAACCTAAACCTACACCTAAAAGCTAAAAAAAACCCTAAACATAAACCAAGACATAAACTAAAATAAATAAATAAAAATAAAAATAAAAACCTAAACCTAAACATAAATAAATAAACTAAAAAAATAAATGAAACTAAAATAAATAAATAAATAAAATAAAACCTAAACCTAAACCTAAACCTAAACTAAATAAACCTAAATAAACCTAAACCCAAAACCTAAATCTAAACCTAAACCTAAACCTACACCTAAAATAAACCTAAACTTAAACCTAAATTAAACTAAAAAACTAAAAACTAAAAAAACCTAAACCTAAAAAACCTAAACCTAAACTAGACTAAATAAACCTAAACCTAAACCTAAACCTAAACCTAAACCTAAAATAAACCTAAAACCTAAACCTAAACTAAATAAAAAATAAAAAATAAATAAATGAAAAATAAACCTAAACCTAAACCTAAACTTATAACTTAAACCTAAATCTAAACCTAAACTTAAACCTAAATAAACCTAAACCTAAACCTAAAAACCTAAAGTTAAAATCTAAACTTAAACCTAAACTAAAATAAATATATAAAATAAACCAAACCTAATAAAATAAAAACCTAAACTAAAACCTAAATAAATAAACCTAAACTTAAACCTAAACTAAAATAAACCTAAAAAAATAAAAATAAAACATAAAATAAACTAAAAAAATAAAACCTAAATCTAACCCTAAACTTAAACCTAAACCAAAACCTAAAAACCTAAACCTAAACCTAAAGTAAAAAAAAAACTAAACTAAATAAAATAAATAAAACCTAAACTTAAACCTAAACCTAAACCTAAATAGAACCCAACAAAACTAACTAAATAAACTAAAAAATAAATAAAATAAACCTAGACTAAATAAAACCAAACCTAAACCCTAAACTTAAACTAAATAAAAAAATAAACCTAAACTAAACTTAAAAACCTAAACCTAAACCTAAATAAACCTAAAACCTAAACCTAAATAAACCCTAAACCCTAAATCCTAAACTTAGCCTAAACCCTAAACCCCCTTACAACACCCTAAACCCTAAACCCTACAACCCTAAAACCTAAACCCTAAACCCTAAACCCTAAAAATTATAATCCTATATCTTAAACACTAAACCCCAAACCCTAAACCTTAAAGCCTTAAACTAACCCTAAACCCTAAACCCTAAACCCTAAAACCCTAAGCCCTAAACCCTAAACCCTAAACCCTAAACCTAAACCCTAAATCCTAAACCCTAAACCCTAAACCCCAAACCCTAAACCATAAACCCTAAATAAACCCTAAACCCTAAACACCTTAAAACCTAAGAATCGATTTGATGGAGGTTATAGCCGTGGTGGTGGTAGAGGGAGATATCAGGAATATGATGGTGACCCCCCTACTCGAAAGGATGGGGTGGTTTTGATGGGAACTGAAGAAACTAAAGAACGATCGACCTGATCTACTACTTATGGAACTATTTCTTTATAGTACAGAAAGTTCTAGTTATCTTGGGTTTTTGATTTGCTCTATGCGTGCTCATTTTTTATTTATATTGTCACTTATGTCCTAAAAAACTTAGTGTGTTACTTAGTTGATGAAATAGACAAGAAGAATTGTTGAATCTAAATTTATTCTCTATTAAGAAAAAAGCCAAATACCCTAAACCCTAAACTAAAACTTGAACCCTAAACCTAAAATTGAAACCCTAAACCCTAAACCTGAAACTCTAAATTAATCATAAATCCTAAATCCAAAATCCTAAAAAGTTAATAACCTAAACCTAAACTAAATAAAACCTAAAAATAAAATAAATAAATAATCCCAAACCAAAATATAAAATAAAATAAATACCTAAACTAAAACCTAAACCTAAACTTAAACCTAAGCCTAAACTTGAAAATAAAATAAAATAAAAAATAAAACTAAAATAAAATAAAATAAATAAAACTAAACCTAAAAGTTAAACCTAAAAGAAAACTTAAACCTATAAAATAAACTAAAATAAAAACCTAAAATAAAATAAATAAACTAAACTAAATAAAAATAAAAATAAACCTAAACAAATTTAAATTTAAAATAAACTAAAATAAATAAAAAAATAATCTAATTAAACATAAACATACTAGTTTATTTATTATAAAAACTTAAAAAATAAATATATAAAAAAAACCCTTACCATAAACCCTAAACCCTAAATCCTAAAACCCTAAACCCTAAATAAATCCTAAACCCTAAACCCTAAATCCTAAAACCTACAATCCTAAACCCCAAACTCTAAACCTTAAACCCTAAACCCTAAACCCTAAAAACCTAAAACCCAAACTTAAATCTAAACAAAATAAAACCTAAAAATAGAATTAAGAAAAACCTTAACTTAAATAAAACAAAATAAAAAAAACCTAAACTAAAACCTATACTTAAACTTAAGCATAAAAATAAAATAAAATAAAAAGTTAAAACTAAACTAAAATAAAATAAATAAAAACATAAACTAAACTAAAAAGCTAAACCTAAAAATAAAAAACCTAAATAAAATAAAACCATACGTAAAAAAAAACTAAAACTAAAATAAAATAAAATAAAAGTTAATAAAAACATAAACCTAAAAAAACCTAAACCCAAAACTAAAAAATAACATAAACATAAATAAACAAAATAAATTAATCTAAAACCTAAACTAAAATAAACTAAACTAAAATAAACAAAACCTAACCCTAAACTTAAAATAAACTAAACCTAAATCCTAAACTAAATAAAATAAAATAAATTAAAAATAAAGTTAAACCTAAACTAAAAAATAAAACCTAAAAATAAACCTAAAATAAAAACCTAAAATCTAAACCTAAAAAAAAAAAAACCAAAACCTTAACCTAAAAATAAAAAATAAAACATACACCTAAAAAAAACTAAACTAAAAAATAAACATAAGCATAAACCTAAACCTCAACCTAAAAAAATGAAAACATAAACTAAAATAAATAAACTAAACTAAATAACAAATAAAAAAATAAGCCTAAATAATCAAATACACTAAAATAAATAAAAAATAAACTAAATAAATCTAAACCTATTGATTTATGTAATTTAAAAAAACCTAAACCCTAAATCCTAAACCCTAAAACTTAAATCATAAACACTAAACCCTAAAATGTAAACCCTAAACCTACAACCCTTAACCTTAAACCCTAAACCCTAAACCCTAAATCCTAAACCTTAACCTTAGCCCTAAACCCTAAATCCTAAACCCTAAACCATAAAAAACCCTAAACCTTAAACCCTAAACTTACCCTAAACCCTAAACCCCGCTACAACCCTAACCCGTAAGTACTAAACCCTAAACCCTAAACCCTAAACCCTAAACCATATAACCCTAAACCCTAAACCATAAACCCTAAACCCTAAGACCATCAAAACCCTAAACCCTAAACCCTAAACCCTAAATCATAAACTTATTTTCATACTTTTGCCTATGTTGATTTAGTGTTTTGACCTCTTGCTTTTGGGTTGGCTTGGTTTTTTTAGCCTGGTGGTTGCCGTCTTCTCTACCTTGTTACTCGAGGTGCTGGTGGATAAGATGGTTTTCTACTCTGGATTTATTCTATTTTCTACACTGATTGGTTTGTTAGCTCTCCTATTGAAGTCAAATTATTTTTTCTTGGTTTTTCATGGTTGGATGGGTGGCCTTCCTTGTGGGAATTATTGTTGGTTGTTTCCTTTCTAGGCCATCTTTTGGGGAATTTCCTGCTACTTTTTTGGGGGTTGTCTGCCTGTTCTTTATTATTTGTTGCTAGATTCTTCTTTTGCCTTGGTTTTGTGTTAGGTTATTCTCTTGGGATTAGCCTCTGTTGGGTGCATTATTTGCAACACATTTTATGTTGTAATTATGCTTCCTGTTCAGTTTGTCTTTCTTGTTGGGGAAGTTTGGTTTCTTGGTTGGTCCTGGCTAGCTACTATTATTGCCTTTCTATGGTGGTTGTGCTTCTTTTGGACCTCCATTGTGTGGAGCTTTGTTGGTTTTCTAGTTTTCATTGGCTGTTGGGGATGCTTCCTTTGCTGGTTACTTATGATGGGTTGTTCTCTGGTGGTTTCCTTATGGCTATTTTAGTTAGCTGTTTGGTTGGAGGACTTGTAGTTATCTTTGGAATCTTGGTTGGTTGATTTTTTTCCTTGTTGGTCTTTTCCTCCTATTTGGACAATTTGCTAGAGCCTTTTGCTGTGTTGGTCAAACCTTTGTTGATCCTTTTGGATTCTACTTTTTGGTTTCTATTGGTTAGGGGCTGCCTTTGTCCCCCTTTTATGTGGTTGTTTATCTTCTGGCTATTTGTAATGGTTGCAGCTTATGTTTCCTTCAATTGATGGCTTCATTTTTGAGCTATTTAGCCATTTATGGTTGTTCACCTTGGTTAGGCTTGGTGATGGATACTTGTTAGGACTTTGGCATGAGGGCTCCTATCTTGGTTTTGTTGGTTGTTTATTTGTTAATTGGCATGGTTCTGGTGCTTGCTGTTGGCTGGTTCTGGTTTTCCCTAGTTTGGAGCTTGGATGGGTATTTGCATAATGGTGTTGTTGGTGTTCTAACTTTGTTCTAGCCTCCCTCTAGGTTATTGTGATCAGTCTATTATGGTTTTGTTTGGTGGTTTGGCTGCTGTGCTAGTTGTTGGCCTGTTTTATTTAATGGTGCAAGATCTAGAACTCTATGAACTCGCCCTAGATGTTTGCAGCATCGTGTCGGCTATGATGGCTTCGATGTTACTCACATGTTCTCTCAAGTTGGTAGCATTACATATGATTGTAACCCTTCTATATGAAGTTTGGATGCTCATATGAATTATTGCCTCTTTAGATGATAGCCTGAGCCTTCTCTTTCTCAGCTCTCTCCTTTTCCTATCTTTATACTTATCCATTTTAGCTATGACTTTTGCCTTTGTAGTGTTTTGTAGATTTCTTTTACAGGTTGGAACTTTACAGAGGGAATGGTCATTACTCAGCAAACCCAAGTGTTGTTGTTGAGGATCTTGCTTATTTTGCTTTCTCAAAGGAATCATGAATTGTTGATGCCTCATCCTTTTACTATTTTCAAGATTTGTTTTAGTCTTACTCTGTCTTTTTCTCTTATACTTTTTACCTATTATATTTGCTCTCTGTTTTTCATTTTTTTACTAATGTACTTAAATGGCAATTTTGCTCTTTAGGTTTCTTGTAGCTCTGAGCATAGTAGAATTTTAGATCTTTACCCCATTTAAGGACATTGTATCTTTTCCTTTTATTGCAATAAAATTCTAACTTTCCCAAAAAAAACCCAAAACCCAAAACCCTAAACCCTAAACCCTAAACTAACCCTAAACCCTAAATGCAAAAACCCTAAAAAACTTAAAACATAAACCTAAATGTTAAGCTTAAACAAAAATAAAATAAAATAATAAAATGATATAAAACTAAAACCTTAAGCTTAACCTAAACCTAAAAATTAAATAAAATAAAAAATAAAAATGAAATAAACAAAAATAAATAAATAATTAAATAAACAAAAATAAATAAACCAGAAACCCTAAATAGAAAAAATAAACCTTAAAATAAAAACTAAAAGTTATGGAATAGTGTCTTTACAGTAGAGACGGTTCTAGTTATCTAAGGTTTTTGATTTGCTCTATGTGTGCTCATTTTTTATCGACATGGTCAATTATGTCATAGAAAACTTGGTGTGTTCCTTGGTTGATGAAATTGAAATGAAGAAATGTTGAATCTAAAATTATTTTCTGTTAAAAAAAATAACTACAAACCCTAAACAAATAAATAAACTAACTATAACCTAAACCCTAAACCTAAACCTAAAACCCTAAACCTAAAACCCTAAAACCCTAAACCCTAAACCAAATCCCTAAACCTAAACCTTAAACCCTAAATAATAAACTCAAACTCAAACCCTAAACCTATAAACCTAAACTCCTAAACCCTAAACCTCAAAACTAAAACCCAAAACTCTAAGCCCTAAACCATAAACCTACAATATTAAACCCTAAACTATAAACCATAAACCCTAAACCTTAAGAAACCTTAAACCTTAAACCTTAAACCCTAAACCCTAAACCCTAAACCCTAAATCATAAACCATAAACCATAAACCCTAAACACTAAACACTAAACCCTAAACCCTAAGCCCTAACCCTAAACCCTAAACCCCAAAACTCTAAACCTTAAAATCCTAAACCATAAACCTAAAAGCATAAACCCTACAACCCTAAACCTAAACTAATTAAATTCTAAAAATTTAAAAAACCTAAACCTAAATAAAATAAAATAAAAATAAAAACCTAAACTAAACCTAAAACCTAAACCTAAAAAATAATATAAAGTAAATTAATAAAAATAAACTAAAATAAAATAAATAAAACTTAAACTAAGTTAAAAAATAAAAGAAACCTAAGAATAAAACCCTAAATAAAATAAAAACTAAATGTAAAATAAAAATAAAATAAACCTAAAATAAACATAAAATAAAATCAAATAAAAGAGAAAATAAAAACCCAAAACCTTAAACTTTATATGCTAAACCCTAAACCTTAAATCCTAAATCTTAAACCCTAAACTCTAAGCCCTAAATGCTAAACCTACAACCCTTGACCACTAAACCCCCTACAACCTAAAACCCTAAACCGTACAACCATAAACCCTAAACCCTACAACCCTGAACCCTAAACCCTAAACCCTAAAAACTAAACTCTAAATTCTAAACCCTAAACCTTAAACCCCAAATAGTAAACCTTAAACCCTAAGCAACCCTAAACCCTCAAATCCTAAACCCTAAACCCTAAACCCAAACCCCAAACCCTAAACCCTAAACCTTAAAAACCCTAAACCCTAAACCCTAAACCTTAACCCTTAACCCTAAACCATAAAAGTATAAACCCTAAAACCTTAAACCCTAAACCATAAACCCTAAAAATAAAAAATAAACCTAAATAAAAATAAAAAAAATAAAAAAAGTAAAATAATTAAAAAATAAACTAAATAAACTTAAACTACTGGTTTACTTAATTTAAAAAAAACCCTAAACCCTAAATGCTAACCCAAAACCCTAATCCCCATAACCCTAAACCCTAAAACCCAAAACCCAAAACCTTAAAAACCTAAAAACTAAAACCTAAACTAAATAAATTCTAAAAATAAAATAAATAAAAAAACTTAAACCTTAATAAAATAAAAAATAAACAAAATAAAATCTTAAACTAAAACCTAAACCTAAACCTGAAATTGATATAAAATAAACTAATAAAAATAAACTAAAGTAAAATAAATAAAACCCAAACTAAATTAAAAAATAAAATAATCCTAAGAACAAAAAACCTAAATAAAATAAAAACTAAATGTAAAATAAAAATAAAATAAACCTAAAATAACATAAAATAAAACCTAAATAAAAACCCTAAACCCTAAACCTTCAACCCTAAACCTTAAATCCTAAACCTTAAACCCTAAACTCTAAGCCATAAACCCTAAACCAACAACCTTAAACCCTTAACCCTAAACCCTAAACCCCTAAATCGTAATCCCTAAAACCCAGAACCCTAAACCTTTAACCCCCCTACAACCCTAAACCTAAACCCTAAACCCTAAACCCTCAAACCCTAAACCCTAAACTTTAAACCCAAGCCCTAAAACCTAAACCCTATACCCGAAACCCTAAAAACCATAAACCATAAAGCCTGAACACTAAACCCTAAATCCTAAATACTAAACCCCAACCCTAAACCCTAAACCCTAAACCCTAAAAGCATTAACCCTAAAACCCTAAACCTTAAACCACCATTCGATAGTGGATCAAAGGAAAAAAAACCCCTAAAACCTTAACCCCTAAACCCTAATAATAAAAAATAAACTTAAATAAAAATAAAATAAAGTAAAATAATTAAAAAATAAACTAAATAAACCCTAAACCATAAGCACGGAATCCTAAACCTTAAACTTTAAACCCTAAACTCTAAAAGTAACCTTAAAAACTAAATCCTAAACCCTAAGCCCTAAACCATAAACACTAAAACTAACCCTAAACCCTAAACCTTAAACTTACAACCCTAAACCTACAATCCCAAACTATAAACCTACAACCCTAAATCGTCAAACCTTAAATCCTAAACCCTAAATAACTCTAAACTCTCAAACCCTAAATTCTAAACCTTAAACCTTAAACCCAAACCGCAAACCCTAAACCCTATTCCCTAAAATCCTAAACCCTAGACCCTTAACCTTAAACCCTAAAAACCCTAAACCCTAAAGCCTAAACACTAAACCCTAAACTCTAAATCCTAAACCTAAACTTTAAACCCTAAAATCATAAACCCTAAAATCCTAAAAATAAAATAAACAAAAATAAATAAATAAACTTAAATAAAAATAAAATAAAATAATAAAATGAAACAAAACTAAAACCTTAAGCTTAACCTAAACCTAAAAAAGAAAATAAAATAAAAAATAAAAAACTAAATTGAAATAAAATAAAGAAAAACCTAAATTAAACTAAAAAATAAAAAACTGAAATAAAATAAAAACTAAACCAAAAATAAAAATAAAGTAAACATAAAATAAAATAAAAGCCTAAACCAAAAAATAAAACCTAAAAATAAAACAAAAAAATAAATAAAAATATAACCTAAAGTAAAAAATAAAATAAACCTAAACCTAAATGAAAATAAATTAAACTAAAATAACTAAAACCTAAACCTAAACCAAAAATAAACAAAACCTTAACCAAAACCTACACTAAATAAAATAAAATAAACTAAAAATAAACTTAAACCTAAACTAAAAAATAAAACTTAAAAATAAACCTAAAATAAAAACATAAAACCCAAAACCTAAAAAAAATAAAATTAAACCTAAACCTAAACTTAAAATTAAAAAATAAAACCTAAACCTAAAATATAAAATAAAAATAAAACTAAACTAAAAAGTAAACTTAAAACTAAATAATAATTTAAAGTAAAAAACCTAAACTAAAATAAATAAACTTAAAATAAATAAACTAAGCTAAATAAAAATAAAAATAAACCTTAATAACAATACAAAATAAAATAAACTAAAATAAATCAAAAATAGACTAAAAATAAATATACGTAAACCTACCTATTTACTTAATTTGAAATAAATAAAAATAAAATAAAATAACTAAACTATCTAATAACTAAAATAAAAAACCTAAACTAACTAATAACTAAACTAAAACTAAAAAAACTAATAATAACTAAATTAATAACTAACTAATAACTAAAACTAAAAAAACTAAAAAATTAATGCCTAATAAAAATTAATAAAACTAATAAATAATAACTAATAATAACCTAATAACTAAACTAAAATCTAAACCTAATAACAATTAACTAACTAAAAATAAATAAAACTAACTAAAATAAATTAATAAACTAAATAATTAATAACTACTAACTAAAATAATAACTAAACTAATAACTAATAAAACTAAATAAACTAATAATTAATAAACCTAACTAATAATTAACTAAATTAATAACTAAATTAATAAACTGATAAACTAATAATAACTAAACTAATAATCAACTAATAAATCTAACAAAACTAATAATAACTAAAAAACCTAATAAAATTAATAACTAATAAATAACTAAAAAAACCTAATAACTAATAACTAAAAATAATAACTAATAATAATAATAACTAATAACTAATAACTAATAATAATGGTAAAATAATAATAATAAAATTAAATAACTAACTAATAATAACTAAAATAATCCTAAATTAACTAAATAATAACTAACTAAATAATTAAATTAATAAAAAATTGATAACTAATAAAAACTAATAGCTAAATAAAAAAAACTAAAACTAATAACTAATAACTAATAATAAACTAAAAAAATAATAAAAACTAACTTCTAACTAATAACTAACTAATAACGGTCAACCCAATCTGCTGCTTATGGAACTATGTCATTACAATAGAGATGGTTCTAGTTATTTAGGGTTTTTGATTTGCTCTATGTGTGCTCCTATTTTATCTATGTTGTTGCTTGTGTCTTAGATAACTTGGTGTGTTACTTGGTTGATGAAACTGAAAAGAAAAAATATTTAATCTAACTTTGTTCTCTGTTAAAAAATAAACCAACAACCCTAAACCCTAAACAAAAACTTGAACACTAAACCTAAAACATAAACCCTAAACCCTAAACCATAAAAATCCTAAACCCTAAGCCCTAAACCCTAAACCCTAAACCCTAAACCCTAAACCTAAACCAAACCTAAACCTCAAACCCTAAACACAAAACTTGAAACCATAAACTAACTCTAAACCCTAAACCCAAAGCCCAAAAGCTAAAAACTAAACTTTAACTAAATAAAACTTAAAAATCAATAAATAAAAAAACCTAAATAAAAAAAAATAATGAGAAAATTAAATAAATTTAAAACCTAAGCATAAACCTAAACCTAAACCTAAACCTAAAATAAAATAAAATAAAAACTAAATAAAATTAAAATAAATAAAAACCTAAACTAAATTAAAAAATTAAAAACCTAAATAAAATAAGAACTAAACTAAAAATAAAAATAAAATAAACCTAAAATAAAACTAAATAAAAACTTAAACCTAAAAAATAAAACCCTAAACCCTAAAATAAAAAAACCTAAAACTAAAAGAAAAATAAAATAAACCCAAATCTAAACTAAAATAAACTAAACTAAAATAAATAAAACTTAAATTTAAACCTAAAATAAACTAAACTAAACTAAAAAAAATAAACTAAAAATAAACCTAAACATAAACTAAAATATAAAACCTAAAAATAAACCTAAATTAAAAACTTAAAACCTAAACATAAAAAAATAAAATAAAAACCTAAACCTAAACCTAAAAATAGAAAAAAAAACTTAAACCTACAAAATAAAATAAAAATAAACCAAAAATCAATAAACAAAACTAATTATAAATAAAACCTAAAATAGTTTTATGTTTTATTTAGTTTATGTATAGGTTTTTAGGTTATCAAGGTTTAGGGTTTAGGGTTTAGGCTTTAAGGTTTAAGGTTTAGGGTTTAGGGTTGTAGGTTTTAGTGTTTAGGGAATAGGGTTTAAGGTTTAGGGTTAAGGGTTTAGCATTTTAGGGATTAGGGTTTAGGGTTTACAATTGTAGGTTTATGGATTAGGGTTTAAGGTTCAAGTTTTAGTTTAGGGTTTAGGTTTTTTAGTTTTTTTAATAAAAAACAAATTTTGATTGAACAATTCTTCTTTTCAATTTCATCAACCAAGTAACACACCAAGTTTTCTAAGACACAAGTGATGACATAGATAAAAAAATGAGCACACATCGAGAAAATTAAATGCCCTAGATAACTAGAACCATCTCTATTATAAAGATACAGTTCCATAAGTAGCAGATAAGATCTACCATTCTTCAGTTTCTCTAGTTCCCATCAGAACCACCCTGACCTCTTGAGTAGTAGGATCCACCATCATATCCTCGATCTCTCCCTCCACCACTACCATAGTTGTAACCTCTGTCGCTCCTCCCATAACCGCCAGCACCTCCAAATCCCCCACCACCACTGTAGTAATCGCAGCCTCCACCTTCGCCTCCACTGCCAGATCTAGACTGAGCCTGGTTGATGTTGATGTTCTACCATTTTTTCCTTAAGGTTTAGGTTTTCATTTAGGTTTATTAGGTTGTAAGGTTTAGGTTTATTTTTCTAATTCATTTAGTTACTTTAGGTTTAGGTTTAAGGTTAGGGGTTTAGAGTTTTTAGGGTTAGAGTTTGAGGGGTTTAGGGTTGGCTTAGGATTTTAGGTTTTATGCTTTAGGGTTGGGGTTTAGGGTTAAGGTTTATGTTTTAGCATTTAGGGTTTAATGTTTAGGCTTTTTATTTTAGGGTTAGTTTAAGGTTTAGGGTTTGGGGTTTTAGAGTTTAGGGTTTAGGTTTTTGTGTTTTGTGTTTAGGGATTAGGGTTTGGGTTTAGGGTTTAGTGTTTATGTGAGACACTATAGCACCCAAGAGGGGGGTGAATTGGGTAATATTGAAATTTTCAAAACTTAAATTTTAATTTTTAAATAGAAAATTAGATTTTGATTTTATAATGATAAGATATAATTCTAAATGCAAAAATAAAAAATACAATAAAGTAAATAGAGACAAGAGGCACAATAATTTTATGTGCCAAACCCCAAACCGGCCACACTTTAGCCACCCCTGGCTAGGAATCCACTAAATGAAAAATGGTTTACAAAAGTACTCTCTATAACAGAGAGTACAACCCTACAACAATATGTACTCTCCTACAGAGGAGTACAACCCCAAAATAAATTTTCCAACACAAAAAAAAATATAAAATAAGAAATTTTGATAAAGTAAATCTCTCACAAATATACCAAGCAATCAAATTCAAAAAGTAATCTTTCAACTTATAAATGATCACTTTACAACTTTAAAAAATTTGGCAAGGCAAAATGCTCACTTAATAAAAATAAATATCTTAAAGTGATCTTACTAGGATGTTTATGTTATTATAATTTGTAGAATAATACAAAATGATTTCAAAATAAATTCACAATATTCTTTTCATAATAAAATAAATTTCAGCAAGGAGTAATTTATTTTAACCAAGATTCTTTCAATTAATGCTAATGATCACAAAATACAAAAATAAGTATATGATAGATCTAAGTTGGCTAATAAGCTTTCAATTAAAAAAGAGATCTAGCAAATATGAAAATAATTTCAGCACAATAATTTATTTTAAAATGCTTAAAATATACTTCTAAAATAGATCTAAGAATAAATGATCTTTCAAAATAAGACCAAAGAAGAAATATTTCAAGAAACTAAAAGAAATTTCTAGGAAACTAAAAATTTCAGCAAGTTGAAATAGATCCTACAAATTATCACAAGAGTTTTCACCAAAAAAAATGATTGAGAAACTTTGATGTGAAAACCAATGTTCAAAGACTAATCCACCAAAAGTATAAATTAGAAAGAAGAAATAGATGGTGAAAATAGCATGAACAACTAAGAAGTATTAAGATCAAGAAAACAAACTCAAGTAATTTAAAAGGCTTGCTTTGTTGAAGATGTTGAAGCTTCCAAACCAAGGATTTGATCTTGCAATATTTGGAGAACACTTGGAAGGAACATTTAAGAGATTTTCTCTTAGATTTGCTGGAGAGATTTTGAATTTTGAATGAGGGATACTTTCATGAAGAGAATGAGTGCTATTTATAGGCAAGAAGGTCATTTTAAAAAATTATTTCAAAGAAATATATTATACAAACCTCATGTTATCATGTGATAATTTAATATTCAATAAAAATGTAATTTATATTAAACAAATATTAAATTTAGCAGCAAAAATTCGGCTATTCACATGGGAAAGTCAAAAGTACTCAAATGTAGCTCTTAATATATTCAAAGCATGTAGCATGCATCCATTATTAAAACCAGGTAATGTTTAAAAAATCATAATAAATTCAATTTTAATGCAAAGTGGGTCATGTAACCACTTATTTTAAAGGAAAAAATCCAAGGAATCCGATGGAGATAAAATCAGATATGAATTCTTTGATTAAACAATGACTTTGGCTAAAATACAAAATTTTATATATTTTTGTTAATTTTGACATGTGCATTTAAAAATTATGATATAATTTATATATAATCATAAATATGTTAGTTATCATATAACCAGCAAATTAAATTAAAATACCTAATTATATTAAGCAAATAAAATAATTATACTTAATAGTTATGATCATTTATTACTTTGACAATTTTATTGCTATGTAGAAAAACATATAATTGAATGTTAATTAAATAAAGATTTATATAAATTAACCTCATTAAAATAGTATGTTAGGTTGTGAGCAAATTGATTCATGCCAAAGAACTCATATGAATAGTCATATAACCTAAAATCATGAGCTTCACATTATCCCTTTCATTCTTTTATTCTTGCAATTTCTTCTAACAATTTGTGAGATGTATTGGATATGTAATTAGCAATTGATATATCTAAAACACATAAAAATATTCATTAGAATATCCAAGCATTTTTTTGTTATCATCAAAATTAATCAAATTGAACATGAGGCTAATTAAGACAATAGTTTAGGGTTTAGGGTTTTAGGGTTTAGGATTGTTTAAGTTTTAGGGTTTAAGATTTAGGGTATTTTTTTGGGAAAGTTAGACTTTTATTACCATAAAAGGAAAAGATATAATGTCCTTAAAAGGGGCAAAGCTCTAAAATTCTACTGCTCTTAGAGCTACAAGAAATCTAGAGAGATAAACCCTCATCTAAGTACATTAGAAAAAGAAAAGAAAATAAGAGAGAAAATATAATGGCTAAAAGGCATAAGAGAAAAATACATAGAGTAAGACAAAAAAATCCTAAAAGTAGTAAAAGGATGAGTCAGTAGTAGTTCATGATTCATTTCAAAAAGCAGGATAAGCAACATCCACAACAACATCACTTGGGTTGACTTAGCAACGACCATTCCCTCTATAAAGTTCCAACTTGTAAAAAAAATTGTAAAACACTACAAAGGAAAAAGTCATAGCTAAAAATGATAAGGATAAAGAGAGGAAAAGGAGAAAGCTTAGAAGGAAAAGGCTCAAGCTTAGTTAGGATCATCTCAAGGGGCAACAATACATATGAGCATCCAAACTTTATAAAGAAGGGTTATAATCATATGTAATGCTACCAACCAAAGAGAAGACATGAGTAACATCAAAGCCATCATAGCCAGCATACCTGATACAAGTAAACATCCAAACCCAACTGTCTATAGAGTTCTAGATCCATAACCATTAAAAAAAAAGCAACCGACCAGCAACCAGCTAGTAGCCAAACCACCAAACAAAAAGCACAATAGACTAATCATAATAACTTAGAGAAAGGCTAGAACAAAGTCAGAACACCAACAACATCCATTAACCAAATACCCATTCAAGCTTTAAACTAGGGAAAACTAAAACAAGTGATCAACAAGCACCAGACCAATGCCAATTAATTAAGAAATAGCCAACAAAATAAAGATAGGATCCCTCATGCCAAAATCGCAACAATAAGCAGTCACCAAGCTAAACCAGGGTGAGCAACCACAAATGATTAAATAGCTCAAAAATGAAACCATCAACTAAAGGAAACATAAGCTACAACCAGTGTAAATTACCAAAAGACAAAATAACCACACAGAAAGGGGCCAAAGGAAGCCACCAACAAACAAAAACCAAAAAGTCCCATTCAAAATGATCAACAAAGGTTCAACCAACACAGCAAAAGGCTCTAGCAAATTGTCGGGTTTAGGTTTTAGGTTTAAGGTTTAGGCTTTAGTTTAGGTTTTAGGGCTATTAGTTTTTCTTTAACAGAGAACAAATTCAGATTCAACATTTTTTTATTTCATTAACCAAGTAGCACAACAAGTTTTCTAAGGCACAAGTGGCAACATAGATAAAAAATGAGCACACATAGAGTAAATCAAAAATCTTAGATAACTAGAACTATCTCTACTGTAAAGTCACAGTTCCATAAATAGTAGATCGGATCTATCGTTCTTCAGTTTCTCTAGTTCCCATAAGAAATAACCTGGGCTCTCGAGTAGCGGGATCCACCATCATATCCCCAATCTCTCCCTCTGCCACCACCATGACTGTAACCTCCATCGCTCCTCCTACCTCCATAACCACCATTGCTCTGACCACCACCTCCATATCCACTAGCACCTCCAGATGCCCCACAAGAACTGTGATAATCGCCAACTCTGCCTTCTCCTCCACCACCAGATCTAGACTGAGCCTGGTTGACAGTGATGTTCCTACCGTCAAGGTTATGCCCATTCTTAAGCTTTAGGTTTAGGTTTCTATTTATTAGGCTTTAGGGTTTAGTTTTATTTTTTTAATTTATTTAGTTACTTTAGGTTTAGGCTTAAGGTTTTGGGTTTTGGGTTTAGGGTTTAGGGATTAGTGTTTAGGTTTAGGGTTTAGGGTTTAGTGTTTAGGGTTTAGGGTTTAGGGTTTATTCTTTTAGGGTTTATTCTTTTAGGGTTTAGGGTTTACTGTTAGGGTTTCATGTTTAGGGTTTTAAGTTTTTTAGGGTTTAGGGTTTAGGATATAGGGTTGTAGGTTTAGGGTTTAGGATTTAGGGTTTAAGGTTTTTTTAATTAAGTAAATCGGTGGGTTTAGGTTTATTTGGTATATTTAGTTTATTTATTATTTATTTTAGTTTACTTTATTTTTCTTTTATTTAGATTTTATTTTTATTTTATTTAGTTTTTTTTACATTAGTTTATTTTTGGGTTTAGCTTTAGGTTCACATTTTAATGAGTTTTATTTTTTATTATTTTTTTTTAGGTTTTTTTATTTTTATTTTAGGTTTAGGTTTAGGATTTTATTTTATTTTTTCAAGTTTAAGTTTTAGTATTTATTTTAGGTTAATTTTTTGGTTTTATTTTTTAGTTTAGGTTTAGGTTTATTTTTAGTTTATTTTATTTTATTTAGATTAGGTTTAGGTTTTGTTTAGTTTATTTTAGGTTTAGGTTTATTTTATTTTATTTATTTTATTTTTATTTTTGGTTTCAGTTTTATTTTAGTTTAGGGTTTAGGCTTTATTTTTTTTATTTTTAAGTTTTACTATTAGGTTTATTTGCTAGGTTTAGGTTTTTATTTAGTTTTTATTTTATTTTATTTTAAGTTAATTTTATTTCTATTTTATTTTATTTAGGTTTTTTATTTTTTTTGTTTAGTTTAGGTTTTTATTTATTTTATTTTAATTTAGTTTTTATTTTTGATTTTTTTCTTTTGGGTTTTGGTTGATTTAGGTTGTAGTTTATGTTTTATTTTATTTAATTTTTTATATTTTAGGTTTAGGTTTTTTTATTTATTTTATTTTAGTTTTATTTAGTTTTATTTTAGGTTTATGTATTTACTTTTATTTTATTTTATTTTAGGTTTATTTTAATTTCATCTTACATTTAGTTTTTATTTTATTTAGGTTTTTTATTTTTAGGTTTATTTTATTTTTAGTTTAATTTAAGTTTTTATTTATTTTATTTTATTTTTATTTTTTATTATTTTTTTTTGGTTTATGTTTAGGTTTTAGTTAAGTTTTTTATTTTATTTTATTTTATTTAGGTTTAGGTTTATTTATTCATTTTATTGTTAGGTTTTAATTAGTTTAGGTTTATGTTTTTAAGTTTTTATGATTTAGTGTTTAGAGTTTAATGGGGTTTGGCCTGAGTTAGTTTCACTTTAGGTTTGTAGGTTTAGGTTTAGGGTTTAGAGTTTAGGGTTTAAAGTTCTAGGTTTAGGGTTTAGAGTTTAGGATTTAAGGTTTAGTTTTAGGGTTGCAGGTTGAGGTTTAGGGTTTAGGGTTAGTGGGTTTTTTTTTTATTTATTTTTTTTTTAATTTAGGGTTTAAGGTAGTGAGGTTTAGGGTTGTATGTTTAGGGTTTATGGAGGTAGGGTATAGGGTTTAGTCTGCAAGTGTTAGTTTTAGGGTTTAGGGCAGGGGGGTATTTTTTTAAATTTTTTTAAAATCATGAGAAGGTTTAGCTTTATTTAGTTTATTTTTTATTTATTTTATTTTATTTTAATTTTTGTTTAGTTTTACTTTATTTAGTTTAGTTTATTTAATTAAGGTTTATTTATTTTACTTTAGGTTTTATATTTTAGTTTATTTTCTAGGTTTAGGTTTAAGTTTATGTTTATTTTTTTCATTAGTTTTATTTTTATTTTGTCTTTTAGGTTTAGGTTTTATTTTTATTTTTATGTTTAGGTTTAGCTTTTTATTTTATTTTCTTAGGTTTAGCTTTCAGGTTTTCATTTTAGGTTTATTTTTAGGTTCTATTTTTTAGTTTAGGTTTATGTTTGTTTTTAGTTTATTATATTTTATTTAGTTTAAGTTTAGGTTTAGGTTTAATTTATTTTAAAAAGTTTAGGTTTTATTTATTTTAGCTTTGGTTTATTTTATTCTATTTTAGATTTAGGTTTCTTTTTAGTTTAGGGTTTAGGTTTTATTCTTATTTATTTTTAGGTTTTATTTTTTAGGTTTATGTTTTTATTTGGTTTTATTTTATTTTATTTTATGTTTATTTCATTTTTATTTTAGCTTTAGTTTTTATTTTATTTAGGTTTTTTTGTTTAGTTTAGGTTTTTATTTATTTTATTTTAGTTTGGTTTTTATTTTTTATTTTATTTTATTTTTTAGTTTAGGTTTAGGTTTAGGTTCTTGTTTATGTTTTTATTTTATTTTATTTTTTTATTATAATTAGGTTTAGGTTTTTTTTTTTATTTTATTTTAGGTTTTATTTATTTAGGTTTTAGGGTTTTATTTTATGTTTATTTTTAGGTTTTATTTTTTAATTTATGTTTAGGTTTATTTTTTATTTATTTTCTTTTATTTAGTTTAGGGTTTTGGTTTAATTTATTTTAGGTTTAAGTTTAGGTTTTATTTATTTTAGTTTAGTTTATTTTAGTTTAGGTTTAGGTTTATTTTATATTGTTTATTTTATTTTTATTTTACATTTAGTTTTTTTTAGTCGAGGATTTAGGTTTTATTTTTAATTTATTTATAAGTTTTATTTTAGGTTTATTTTATTTAGATTTAGGTTTTTATTTATTTTTTATTTTTGTTTCTTCTAGGTTTATTATAAGTTTATTTTATTCTTATTTTATGTTTAGTTTTATTCATAAGTTTATTTTATTTTTTTGTAGTTTAGTGTATTTATTTATTTAATTTATTTTATTAGTTTATTTTGTTTTATTTTAGGTTTATGGTTGGGTTTATGGTTTAAGGGTTTAGGGTTTAGTTAGGGTTTAGGTTTAGAGTTTAGGAGGTGGGTTTAGGGTTTAGGGTTTAGGTTTAGGATTTTGGGTTTAGATTACTTAGAATTTAGGGTATTTAGGGTTTAGGTTTAAGGTTTAGGGTTTAGTTTCAAGGTTTAGGGTTTTAGTATTTAGGGTTTAGGATGTGTTGGGTTAAGGTTTATGGTTAGAGTTTTAGGGTTTAGGGTTTAGGGTTTAAGGTTTAGTGAGGTGAGGGTTTAGGGTTTGGGAGTTTGGGGTTTAGGTTTTATGGTTGTGTTTGTTTTAGGGTTTAAGGTTTTAGGATTTAGGGTTTAAGGTTTAGGATTTAAGTTTTACATTTAAGGTTTAGGGATTCAATTTTTTTTTAACAGAGAACAAATTCAAATTCAACATTTCTTCTTTTTGTTTTACTAACCAACACAAAATTTTCTAAGACACAAGCGATGACATAGATCAAAAATGAGCTCGCATAGAGCAAATCAAAAACCCTAGATAACTAGATTTATCTCTACTATAAAGATAAAGTTCCATAAGCAACAGATCGGATTGGGCGTTCTTCAGTTTGTCTAGTTCCCATCAAAACCACCCCAGCCTCTCGAGTACGATTGACCATCTTATCTCCAATCTCTCCCCTCCACCACCACCATGATTGTAACCTTCGTCAATCCATGTCCAAACCACCACCTCCATCCCACCAACACCTCCAGATCGTCCACCAGCAATGCAATAACTGTCGCCTCCGCTTTCGCCTCCAACGCCAGATCTTGACGTGGTTGACAGTGATATTCCTGCCATCAAGGTTATGCCCATTCTTAGGGTTTAGGTTTAGGTTTAGGTTTAGGTTTATTAAGTTTTAGGGGTTAGGATTCTTTTTTAATTTATTTAGTTACATTAGGTTAGGTTTAGGGTTTAGGATTTAGGGTTTAGGGTTTTTTTTAAAAAAAATTAAGAAAATTAGTAGGTTTAGGATTATTTAGTTTATTTTTTATTTATTATAGTTCATTTAATTTTTAATTTTTATTTATGTTTATTTTTTTTTTATTTAGTTTAGTTCATTTATTTTAGGTTTTTTATTTTAGTTTATATATTCAATTTATGTTTATTTATTTACTTTAGTTTTCTTTTTATTCTCTTTTTTAGGTTTAAGCTTTATTTTTTATTTTTAGGTTTAGGTTTAGGTTCTATTTTATTTTTTTAGGTTTAGGTTTAGGTTTTAGGTTTTTATTTTAGGTTTATTTTTAGGTTTTATTTTTTAGTTTAAGTTGAGGTTTATTTTTGTTTATTTTATTTTATTTAGTTTGGGGTTTAAGTTTAGTTTATTTTAGGTATAGGTTTATGTTTTATTTATTTTAGTTTAGTTTATTTTAGTTTAGGTTTTAGTTTATTTTATTTTGTTTATTTTTTAGTTTTAGTTTTTTTTAGTTTCTAGTTTTTTGTTATTTATTTTAGGTTTTATTTTTAGGTTTATCTTTATGTTTCAGTTTTATTTAGTTTTATTTTATTTTATTTTAGGTGTATTTTATTTTATTTTATTTTATTAATTTTATTTTATTTAGGTTTTTATTTTTAAGTTTATTTTATTTTATTATTTTAGTTTAGATTTTTATTTATTTTATTTTATTTTAATTTCTTTTTTTTATATTCTTTTATTTTAAGCTTTAGTCTAGGTTTAGGTTTAGGTTTGGTTTAGGTTTTAGTTTAGGTTTTAATTTAATTTTATTCTTTTATTTTATTTAGGTTTTAGTTTATTTATTTATTTATTTTTCAGGTTTTACTTAGTTTAGGTTTAGGTTTTGAGGTATTTAGGGTTTAGGTTTTAGGGTTTATGTTTTATAGTTTAGGGTTTAGGGTGTAACATTTAGGGTTTTAGGATTTAGGGTTGTAGGTTTAGGATTTGGGTTTTAGGGTTTAGGGTTTAGGGTTAAGGTTTTTTTTAAATTATGTAAACTTATAGGTTTAGGATTATTTTGTTTATTTTTTATTTATTTTAGTTTATTTTCTTTTTTATTTTTTTTATTTATTTTTATTTTTAATTTTATTTAAGTTTTTATTTTGTTTTTATTTTATTTTCTTTTAGGTTTATTTCATTTTTATTTTAGGTTTAGTTTTTTATTTTCTTTAGGTATTTTTGTTTAGTTTAGTTTAGGTTTCTATTTATTTTATTTAAGTTTAGAATTTGTTTTCTTTTAAGGTTTAGGTTTAGGTTTAGGTTTTAGTTTTAGTTTTTATTTATTTTATTTTTTATATTTTATTTTGGTTTAGGTCTTTTTTATTTATTTTATTTTAGGTATTTTTTTGTTATGGTTTAGGTTTTTATCTTTTTATGGTTTAAGGTTTATAGTTTTAGTTTAGGGTTTAGGGAGGGTTTAGGGAGTTAGGGGTTTAGGAGGTTTAGTTTAAGTTTAGGAGGATTATATGTAGGTTTAGGGTTTAGGGAGTGTAGGGTGAGGGTCTGGATTTAGTGGTCAACCAGGTTGTGATCAGGATTAGTTTAGGGTTGATTTTTTAAAGTAATGCAAACTTATAGGTTTAGGATTATTTAGTTTATTTTTATATATTTTAGTTTATTTTATTTTTATTTTTTTTAGGTTTTTATTTTATTTATATTTTAGGTATAGTTTTTTATTTTATTTAGGTATTTTCTTTTTTTAGTTTAGTTTAGGTTTTTATTTATTTTATTTAAGTTTAGTTTTTGTTTTCTTTTAAGGTTTAGGTTCAAGTTTTGGTTTTAGTTTAGGTTTTCATTTATTTTATTTTATTTTGGTTTAGGTCTTTTTATTTATTTTATTTTAGGTATTATTTGTTGGCTTTTAGCTTTTATGGTTTAGGTTTAGGATTTAGGGGTTTAGAGTTTAAGTTTTTAGGGTTTAGGGTTTAGGGTTAGGGTTTAGGGTTTAGGGTTTAGGAGTTTTTAAGGTTTAGGGATTAGGGTTATAGGTTTAGGGTTTAGGGTTTAGGATTTAGGGTTTATGGTTTTTTTAAATTAAGTAAATTAGTAGGTTTAGGTTTATTTAGTTAATGTAGTTTATTTTTTATTTATTTTAGTTTTATTTTTATTTAGGTTTATTTTTGTTTAATTTAGTTTATTTATTTTAGGTTTATTTATTTTAGTTTAAGTTTTTTATTTAGGTTTATTTTTTAGTTTAGTTTTATTTTAATTTTTATTTTATTTTTTTATTTTTATGTTTAGGTTTAGGTTTTTATTTTATTTTCTTAGTTTAGGTTTTAGGTTTTAGGTTTTTACTTTAGTTTTTTTAGGTTTTATTTTTTAGTTGAGGTTTAGGTTTATTTTTAGTTTATTTTATTTTATTTTATTTAGTTTAGCTTTAGGTATAGGTTTAGTTTATTTTAGGTTTGGGTTTAAGTCTTATTTATTTTAGTTTAGGTTTAGCAATATCCTATTTTTATCTAAGGTTTATGTTTTTTTATTATAATGTTTAGGTTCTATTTTTTATTTATTTTTAGGTTATAATTTTAAGTTTTTGTAGGTTTAGGATTTTATTTAATTGTTAATTTATTTTATTTTTAATTTATTTTATTTTTATTTTAGGTTTAGTTTTTATTTTAGTCGACAACTACCATTGTCGGTCCCAAGTCTGGATGTGAAAAGTCGAGGGTTGCGTTAGGTAGTCGACAACCAAATAAACTTAAAATAATCATGACATGAATCCTTTAAATCATTGTGTTAATGATAGGGCGTCTCCTAAAAGTGACACAATGTATGGCTTGAATACAGTGAAAAATGTGCTAGAGCCGCTGCATCGACGCCCTTGTGCAGTGTTAAATAAGCAAGGGTTCCCACATTATGGACGAATGCGGGCAAAGAAGTTAGTCCATGAAATTAGAATTAGGTTAGGATCTTGGAATATAGGTACTCTTACAGGTAAATTAATGGAATTAATAGATAATATGATTCATAGAAAGATGAATATTTTATGTGTTCAAGAAACTAAATGGGTTGGGGAGAAGGCCAAGGAGATTGATAGTTTAGGTTTTAAACTTTAGTATTCAGGTAAAAGTCGAACTAGAAATGGTGTAGGTTGATTATAGATAAAAGTTTGAAGGATAATATTATAAATATTAATAGATGTGGAGATAGAATTATAACTTTAAAAATTATTATTGATACTAAGATTATCAATGTTATAAGTGTCTATGCTCCTCAAGTAGGTTTGGAGGTAAGAGCAAAAGAAAAATTTTGGAATGAATTAGAGGGATTAATACAAAGATACCTCTTGAAGAAAAACTATTTATTGGAGGAGATTTAAATGGACATGTTGGTAGAGTGGTAGAAAATTTTAAAAGTATTCATGGTGGTTATGGATTTGGAGTGACTAATGAAGAAGGTAGGACTATATTAGATTTTGCTTTAGCCTATGATTTTGTATTTGCTAACACTTTATTTAAGAAAAGTGATGAACATATTATTACTTAAAAAAATGGATCTAGTAAAACACAGATTGATTATTTTCTGATAAGAAAAATAGATCATTTAGATTGTAAAGATTGTAAGGTCATTCCAAGTGAAAATCTAAGTACCCAACATCGATTGTTAGTTTTATATTTTAAGATGAAAGGTTGTAAGAGAAAAAATAAACCAAATTATTATCCTAGAATTAGATGGGGACACTTAAAGAACACAAATAAAAATATTTTTAAGAGCAAGCTACAAGAGATTAGAATTTAGGATGTTCATGAGGAAGCTAACATTATGTGGGAAAAATAGCAAGTGAAATTAAGCAAGTTGCTAAAGATGTGCTTGGAGAATAAAAGGAAAAGCTTCTTTTAATAAGAATAGTTGGTGGTGGAGTCAGAGTGTGCAAGAAAAGATAAAAAATAAGAAGTATTGTTATAAAACTTAGTTTATATGTAAAAACTTGGAGAATTGGGAAAGATATAAAGTGGACTGTAGAGATTCTAAGAAAGCAGTATATGATGCAAAAAATTTAGCTTTTAGTGATTTATATAATAGATTAGATACCAAAGAAGGTGAAAGATGTATGTATAAGTTAGCCAACCAAAGAGATAGGAGAAGTAAAGACATAGTTCAAGTGAGGTGTATTAAGGATGAAAATAATAAAATGCTTTTTTTTTAGAAAAGGATATTGAAAATAGGTGGATGATGTATTTTGATAAACTTTTCAAAGAAGGATTTGAAGCACGATTGATTTTAGTATAAAAATGATCTTAGTATAACAAAAATGAGCATCCATAGAGCAAATCAAAAACCCTAGATAATTAGAATTATCTTTACTGTAAAGACACAGTTCCATAAGCAGCAGATCAGATCAGTCATTCTTCAGTTTCTCCAACTCCCATCAGAACCACCCCAGTATCTCGAGTTGTAGGATCCACCATCATATCCCCAATCTCACCCCTCCACCACCACCATGATTTTAACCTCTGTCAGTCCTCCTACCTCCATGACCACCACAACCCCAACCACCACCTCCACATTCACCAGCTCCTCTAGATTCACCACCACCACTATGATAATCGCCGCCAACGCCTTTGCCTCCACTGCCAGATCCAGACTGAGCTTGGTTGACGGTGATGTTCCTACCATCAAGGTTTTTCCCATTCTTAGGGTTTAGGTTTAGGTTTAGGTTTATGAGGTTTTAGGGTTTAGGTTTATTTTAGTGTTTAGGGTTTAGGGTTTTAGGGTTGAGGGCTTAGGGTTAGGGTTTAGGGTTTAGGGTTTTTTAGGGTGAGGGTTTAGGGTTTAGGGTTTAGGGTTTAGAGTTGTAGGTTTAGGGTTTAGTGTTTAGGATTTAAGGTTTAGGGTTTATGATTTATGGTTTAAAGTTTTTTTTTTAAAATTAGGTAAAATGGTTGGTTTTGGTTTATTCAGTATATTTAGTTCATTTTTTATGTGTTATTTATATTTAGATTATTTTTTATTTTTATTTAGTTTAGTTTAGTTTATTTTATGTTTATTTATTTTAGTTTAGATTTTTTATTTTAGTTTATTTTTAAGGTTTAGGTTTAGGTTTATGTTTATTTTTTAGTTTACTTTTATTTTTATTAGTTTATTTTTTATTTTTAGGTTTAGGTTTAGGTTTTAGTTTATGTTATTATTACCTTTTATTTTTTTATTTTATTTAGGTTTGGATTTTTTTAAATATTTTATTTTTACGTTTAGGGTTTAGGGTTTTAGCATTTAGGGTTTATGGTTTAGGGTTACGGATCAGGGTTTAGGGTTTAGGATTTAGGGTTTATTATTTAGGCTTTAGGGTTTAAGGTTTTCAGGGTTTTTAGGGTTTAGAGTTTAGGGTTTAAGGTTTAGGGTTTTTTTTTAAATTAAGCAAAAGCAGCCAGTTTATTTAGATTATTTTTATTTATTTTAGAATTTTATTTTTTAAATTTTAAATTTTAATTTTTATTTAGTTTAGTTTTTTATTTTAGTTTATTTTTAGGTTCATGTTTAGGTTTACGTTTATTTTTTAGTTGAGTTTTATTTTTATTTCTTATTTTTGTTTAGGTTTAGGTTTTTGATTTTTATTTTAGGTTTATTTTTAGCATTTTATTTTTTTGTTTAGATTTAGGTATATTTTTATTATATTTTATTTTATTTTGTTAAGGTTTAGAATTTTTTTAGTTTATTTTAGTTTAGGTTTATTTTGTTTTATTTATTTCATTTTTATTTTAGGTTTAGGGGTTTTTTTAGTTTATGGTTTATGTTTTATTTTTTATTTATTTTTAAGTTTAATTTTTTAGGTTTAAGATTTTATTTAGTTTTTATTTTATTTTATTTCATGTTTATTTTATTTATATTTTTCATAGAGTTATTATTTTATTTATGTTTTTATTCTTAGGTTTATTTTAGGTTTTATTTATTTTAGTTTTGTTTATTTTAGTGTTGGTTTAAGTTTATTTTATTTTTTTATTTTAGGTTTAGGTTTTTTTTAGTTTAGGGATTAGGTTTTAATTTTTATTTATTTTAGGTTTTATTTTTAGTTCTATTTTTAGGTTAAGCTTTTTATTTAGTTTTTTTAATTTAATTTAATTTAATTTATTTTTATTTTATGTTTAGGTTTTATTTTATTTAGGCTTCTTATTTTTAGGTTTATTTAATTTTTTTAGTTTAGGTTTTTATTTATTTTATTTTTGTTTTATTTTGATTTTTTATTTTATTATATTTTTCTTTTATGTTTAGGTTTAGGTTTAGGTTTTGGTTTTAATTTTGGTTTTTATTTTATGTTATTTATTTTATTTTATTTAGGTATATGTTCTTTTATTTATTTTATTTTTAGGTTTATTTAGTTTAGGTTTATGTCTTTAAGTTTTTAGGATTTAGAGTTTAGGGATTAGGGTTTTTGTAGGATTTAGAATTTGGGGTTTAGGGTTTGGGGTTTTGGGTTTTAGGGTTGGTTTTAGGGTTTAGGGTTTATGGATTTAGGGTTTAGGGTTATAGGGTATAGGGTTTAAGTGTTTAGGGTTTATGATTTAGGGTTGTAGGTTTAGGGTTTAGGGTTAGTTTTAGGGTTTGCGGTTTGGGGTTTTTTTTAAAACTAAGTAAACTAGTAGGTATATATTTATTTAGTTTATTTTATTGATTTATTTTAGTTTATTTTATTTTTATATTTATTTAGGTTTATTTTTATTTTTATTTACTTTAATTTATTTATTTTAGGTTTATTTATTTTAGTTTATTTTTTTATTTTAAGTTAATTTTTAAGTATTGTTTTATTTTTTAGTTTAGTTTTTTTTATTTTATTTTTTAGGTTTAGGTTTTATTTTTTATTTTAAGGTTTAGGTTTAAGTTTTTATTTTATTTTTTTAGGTTTTGGTTTTAGGTTTTTATTTTAGGTTTAATTTTTTAGTTTAGGTTTAGGTTTATTTTATTTTTATTTTAAGTTTAGTTTTTTTTTAGTTTAGGGTTTAGGATTTATTTTTTTATCTATTTTTAGGTTTTATTATTAAGTTTATTTTTTAGGTTTAGGTTTTTATTTAGTTTTTTATTTAATTTTAGTTTAAGTTAATTTTAATTTTATTTTAGGTTTAGTTTCTCTTTTATTTAGGTTTTTGATTTTTTAGTTTAGTTTAGGTTTTTATTTATTTTAACTTAATTTAGTTTTTATTTTTATTTTATTTTATTTTTAGGTTTAGGTTTAGGTTTTACTTTATGTTTTTATTTTATAATATTTTTTATTTTATTTTGGTTTTGATTTTTTTATTTATTTTATTTTTAGGTTTTATTTAGTTTAGGTTCAAGGTTTTAGCTTTTTAGAGTTTAGGGATTAGTGATTAGTGTTTAGGGTCTAGGATTAGTATAAGGTTTAAGGTTTGGGGTTTAAGGTTTAGGGTTTAGGGTTTAGGATTAGTATAAGGTTTAAGGTTTGGGGTTTAGGGTTTAGGGATTTTGTTATTTTTTTTATTTATTGAGTTTATGGTTTAGGATTTCGGGTTTAGGATTTAAGATTTAGGGTTTAAGGTTTACGATTTAGGGTTTGGGGTTTAGGGGTTTTAGGGTTTAGCATTTACATTTTATGTTTAGGGTTTAGGTTTTAGTTTAGGGATTTTGGTTTTTGGTTTTTTTTAATAAAGAACAAATTCAGATTCGACATTTCTTCTTTTTGATTTGATCAACCAAGTAACATACCAAGTTTTCTAAGACACAAGGGATGACATAGATAAAAAATGAGCACTGATAGCGAAAATAAAAAACCCTAGATAACTAGAATCGTATCTAGTGTAAAGACATAGTTCCATAAGAAGCAGATCAAATTGGCCATTCTTCAGTTTCTCCAGTTCCCATCAGAACAACCCCGACCTTTTGAGTAGCGGAATATACCATCATATCCCCAATCTCTCCTTCAGCCACCACCATGACTGTAACCTTCATCATCCCTCTCGCTTCCATAACCACCACTGCTCCGACCACCACCTCCATATCCACCAGAACCTCCAGACCCCCCACCACCACTGTGATAATGGATGCATCCGCCTTCGCCTCCACCTACAGATCTAAATTGAGCCTAGTTGGCGGTGATATTCCTGCCATCAAGGTTCTGCCCATTCTTAGGGTTTAGGTTTAGATATAAGTTTATTAGGTTCTATGGTTTAGGTTTACTTTTTAATTTATTTAGTTACTTTAGGTATAGGTTTAGAGTTTGTGGTTTAGGGTTTAGGGTTTACTTAGTTTTGGTTTTATGGTTTTGGGTTTTAAGATTTATGCTTTTAGGGTTTAGGGTTTAGGGTTAGTGTTTTCTTTAGGTTAAGGTTTATAGGTTGTTTAAGATTTAGGGTTTAGGGTTTAGGATTTAAGGTTTATGGTTTTTTTTAAATTAAGTAAACTAGTAGGTTTAGGCTTATTTAGTTTAATTAGTCTATTTTTTATTTATTTTAGTTTATTTTACTTTTTTTGATTTTATTTAGGGTTTATTTCATTTTTTATTTTATAGTTTATTTATTTTAAAGTTAATTTATTTTAAAGATAGGTTTTTTATTACTTTATTTTAGGTTTTAGTTTAAAGTTTATTTTTAAGGTTTTAATTATTTTATTTTATTTTTTAGGTTTAGGTTTTATTTTATTACTTTTAGGTATAAGTTTAAGCTTTTATTTTATTTCTCTCGGTTGAGGTGTTAGGTTTTTATTTTAGGTTTTATTTTTTAGGTTAGGTTTATGTTTTATTTATTTTAATTTAGGTTTATGTTTAGGTTTATTTTATTTTTATTTTAGGTTAAGGTATTTTTTTGTTGATGGTTTAGGTTTTCATTTTTTTTATTTCTAGGTTTCAGTTTTTATTTTATTTTATTTTAGTTTATTTTATTTTTATTTTAGGTTTAGTTTTTATTGTATTTAAGTTTTTCATTTTTAGTTTAGTTTAGGTTTTTATTTATTTTATTTTATTTTAGTTTTTTTTTCTTTTCAGGTTTAGGTATAGGTTTAGGTTTTTGTTTATTTTTTATTTTATTTTTATTTTATTTAAGTTTTTTATTTATTTTATTTTTTGGTTTTAGGGTTTAGGGTTGTAGGTTTTAGGGTTTAGGGTTTAGGGTTTATGATTTAGGGTTTAGGGTTTATGGTTTTGGGTTTTAGGGTTTAGGGTTTAGGGTTAGGATATTTTTATTTTTTTTATTTTTTTTATTTAAGGTTTAGGGTTTAGGGTTAGTTGATGGATTAGGGTTGTAAGATTAGGGTTATTTTAGGGTTTAGGGTTTAGGGTTTTGGGATATAGGGTTTAGGGTTTGGGGCCTAGGGTTTAGGTTTTATTTAAAAAATTAAGAAAATTGATAAGTTTAAGTTTATTTAGTTTATTTTTTATTTTTATTTAGGTTAAATTTTTTGTTTAGTTTAATTTATTTATTTTAGGTTTATTTATTCTAGTTTACATTTTTTATTTCAGTTTATTTTTTAGGTTTAGGTTTATGTTTATTTTTTAGTTTAGTTTTTTTTAATTATATTTTATAGGTTTAGGCTTTATTTTTATTTTTAGGTTTGCGTTTAGGTTTTTATTTTATTTTTTTAGGTTTAGGTTTTAGGTTATTTTTAGGTTTTATTTTTTAGTTTAGGTTTAGGTTTACTTTTAATTATATCTTACATTTAGTTTTTATTTTATTTTTTGATTATTTTATTTGTATATTACCTTTAGTTTATATTTTATTTAGGGTTTCTTAGTTTAGTTTAGCTTAGGTTTTTATTTATTTTAATTCAATTTAGTTTTAGTTTTTATTTTATTTTATTTTTAGGTTTAGGTTTAAGTTTAGGTCTAGGTTTAAGTTTTAGTTTAGGTTTTTATTTTACTTTAATTTATTTAGGTTTAAGTTTTTTTATTTATTTTATATTTAGGTTTTATTTAGTTTAGGTTTAAGTTTTTAGGTTTTTAGGGTTTAGGGTTTAGGTTTTATGGTTTGGTGTTTAGGGTGTAGGGTTTAGGGTTGTAGGTTTTAGGGTTTAGGGTTTATGGTTTAGGGTTTAGGGTTTTGGGTTTAGGGTTTTAGGGTTTAAGCTTAAGGGTTTAGGGTTCATTTTAGGGTTTAGGGTTTAGGGCTAGGGTTTTTTCATTTTTTATTTATTTATTTTATTTAGGGTTTATGGGTAGCTAAGTGTTTAGGGTTTAGTGTTGTAGGTTTAGGGTTGTAGGTTTATGATTTAGGGTTTAGGGTTTAGGGTTGCAGGTTTAGGGTTACTTTTAGGGTTTAGGGTTTAGGGTTAGGGTTTTTCTTTTAATTAAGTAAACTGGTATGTTCAGGTTTATTTAGTTTATTTTTTATTTATTTTAGTTTATTTTATTTTTTATTTTGAATTTAGCATATTTTTATTTTTATTTAGTTTAGTTTATTTTATTTAGGTTTATTTATTTTAGCTTAGTTTTTTATTTTAGTTCATTTTTATGTTTAGGTTTATTTTTTTTTTTACTTTTTTAATTTTATTTTATTTTTTTAAGTTTAGGTTTATTTATTATTTTAGGTTTAGGTTTAGGTTTTTTTTAGGTTTATTTTAGGTTTTATTTTAGGTTTAATTTAGGTTTAATTTTTAGTTTAGGTTTAGGTTTTTTTAGTTTATTTTATTTTATAGTTTAGATTATGTTTATGTTTAATTTAGTTTAGGTTTAGGTTTAGGTTTTATTTATTTTAGTTTAGTTTATTTTAGTTTAGGTTTTGGTATATTTTCTTTTTATTTTATGTTTAGGTTTTATTTTTTTGGTTTAGGGTTTAGGTTTTATTTTTTATGTTTAGGTTTTTATTTAGTTTTTATTTTATTTTTTTAGCTTTATTTTATTTAAATATTATGATTTATTTTCATTTTATTTAGGTTTTTTATTTTTTAGTTTAGTTTATGTTTTTATTTATTTTATTTTAGTTTAGTTTTAAATTTTTATTTTATTTTCTTTTTGGGTTTAGGTTTAGGTTTTGGTTGTAATTCATGTATTTAGTTTATTTTATTTTTTTATTTAGGTTTAAGGTTTTTTATTTATTTTATTTTCAGGTTTCATTTAGTTTAGGTTTTAGGTTTATTTTTAGGTTTTATTTTTTACTTTATGTTTATTTTTAGTTTATTTTATTTTATTTAGTTTTGGGTTTAGGTTTAGTTTATTTTAGGTTTAGGTTTATTTAGTTTTTTAGGTTTAAGTTTATTTATTTTGTTTATTTTAATTTTATTTTAGGTAGGTTTTTTTTTTAGTATAGGGTTTAGGTTTTAGTTTTTTTATTTATTTTTAGGTTTATTTTGGTTTAGTTTATTTTATTTATTTTATTTTATTTATTTTATTTTTTTTTTAAAGTTTATTTTTTATTTTTTATTTAGGTTTTATTCTTAGGTTAATTTTATTGTTTAATTTATTTTAGGTTTTTCTTTATTTTAATTTAATTTATTTTTATAATTTATTCTATTTTATTTTTAGGTTTAGGTTTAGGTTTTTGTATTTGTTTTATTTTTAGGTTTTATTTAGTTTAGATTTAGTTTTAGGTTTTAGGGTTTAGGGTTTAAGGTTTAGGGTTTTAGGGTTTAGGGTATTATGTTTTAGGGTTTAGGTTTAGGGTTTAGGGTTTAGTGTTTAGGCATTATGGTTTATGGTTTTTAGGGTTTAGGGTTTACAGTTTAAGGTTTAAGTTTAGTTAGCTTTTTAGTTAGTTAGTTTAGCAAAGTTAGTGTTTAGGCTTTAGGGTTTAGGGTTTTTAAGGTTTAGGGTTTAGGGTTTAGGGTTTAGGGTTAGTTTAGGGTTTTGGGTTTTAGATTTTAAGGTTTAGTGTTTAGGGTTTAGGGTTTATAGTTTAGGGTTTAGGATTTAGGGTTTAGGGTTTAGGATTGTAGGATTAAAGTTTATGATTTAGGTTTTATGGCTTAGGGTTTAGGGTTTAGGGTTTTAGGTTTTATGGTTTAGGGTTTAGGTTTTAAAGTTGTTATGGTTTAGGGTTTAGGGTTTAGGGTTTAGGATTTAGGTTTTAGGTTTAGGGTTTGATTTTGGTTTTTTTAGAGAACAAATTGATTCAAAATTTTTCTTTTGATTTTATCAACCAAGTAACACCAAGTTTTCTAGGACAAGCGATGACATAGATCAAAATGAGCATGCATGAGTAAATCAAAACCATAGATAAGAAGCTCTCTACTATAAAGATGCGTTAAATAAGGAGATCGGATCGATGCTCATCAATTTCTCCGGTTCCCCAGAACCACCATCTCGGTAGCGGGATCCACCATCTTATCCTTAATCTCTCCCCTCACCACCACCAAGGCTGTAACTCCATCATTCCTCCAACCTTCATGACCACCACTACCCTGACCACCACCTCCATATCCACCAGCACATCCAGATCCCCCAACACCCCTGCGATAACCGCCACCTCCACCTTCGCCTCCGGGATGGATTGATCCTGTTAGTGATGTTTTATCAAGGTTCGCATATTCTTAGGGTTAAGGTTTAGGTTTAGGTTTAACGGTGATTATTTTTTAATTTATTTAGTTATATTATGGTAGCTTTAGGGTTTAGGACTTAGGGTTTTTTTTTAAATTAAGAAAACTCGTAGGTTTAGGTTTATTTAGGTTATTTTTATTTATTTTAGTTTATTTTTTCATTTCATTTATCTTTATTTTTTTATTTAGTTTAGTTTGTTTATTTTAGGGTTTATGTTTATTTTTTAGTTTAGTTTTAATTTTATTTTATTTTTTAGGTTTAGGTTTTATTTTTTATTCTTAGGTTTAGGTTTAGGTTTTTTTTTAGGTTTAGGTTTTTGGTTTTTATTTTAGGTTAACTTTTGGGTTTTATTTTTTAATTTAGGTGTAGGTTTATTTTTAGTTTATTTTATTTTATTTAATTTAGGGTTTAGGTTTAGTTTATTTTAGGTTTATGTTTAGGTTTTATTTTTAAAATTTAGTTTATTTTAGTTTAGGTTTAGGTTTATTTTAGTTTCTTTATTTTAGGTGTAAGCTTTTTTAAGTTTCTGGATTGGCTTTTATTTTTTATTTTTTTTCAGTTTTATTTTTAGGTTTATCTTTTAGGTTTAGGTTTTTATTTAGCTTTTATTTTTATTATTTTAGTTTTATTTTATTTTGATTTTACATTAAGATTTAATTTTATTTATGTTTTTATTTTTTGATTTATTTGATTTATTTAGTTTAGTTTAGGTTATTATTTATTTTATTTTATTTTAGTTTTTATTTTTTATATTATGTTATTTTTAGGTTTCGAGTTTAAGTTTTTAGGTTTTTAGGATTTTAGGTTTAGGGTTTAGGGTTTAGTGTTTTAGGGTTTAGGTTTTAGAGTTTAGGGTTTAGGGTCTAAGATTTACGATTTTAGGGTTTACAGTGTAGGGTTTAGGGTTGTAGATTTAGTGTTTGAGGTTTAGGATTTACGGTTAGGGTTTTTTTTTTTAAATTATGTAAACTCGCAGGTTTAGGTTTATTTATTTATTTCAATTTATTTTATTATATTTATTTATGTTTATTTTTGTTTTAATTTTTATTTTTATTTATTTTTTATTTTATTTTATTTTAGGTTTTTTTATTTTAATTCTTGGTTTAGTTTTTTAATTTAATGAGTTTTGTAATTTTCTATATCTAGTTTAGCTTTTTATTTATTTTATTTTTGTTTAGTTTTTATTTTTATTTTATTATAATTTTAGGTTTAGGTTTAGGTTTAAGTTTAGGTTTAGGTTTAGGTTTTAGTTTAGTTTTGATTTTATTGTATTTTGGTTTAGGCTTTTTATTTATTTTATTTTTAGGTTTTATTTAGTTTAGATTTAGGTTTTAGATTTTTAGGTTTACGATTTAGGATTCGGGTTAGTTTAGGGTTTAGGGTTTAAGTTCTAGGATTTTCGGTTTTGGGTTTAGATTTTAGGGTTTAGGGCTTAGGGTTTAGGGTTTTAGGGTTAAGGTTTAGAGTTTAGGGTTTAGGGTTTTTAAGATTTAGGGTTTATGGTTTAGGTTTTATGTTTAGGGTTTTTGGGTTTTTTTTTTAACAAAGAATAAATTTAGATTCAACATTTCTTCTTTATGATTTCATCAACTAAGTAATAGACCAAGTTTTATAAGACACAAGTGATGACGTAGATATAAAATGAGCACACATAAAGCAAATCAAAAACCTAAGATAACTAGTCTACTGATACAATTCCATAAGCACGGATCGTTCTTTAGTTTCTTGGTTCCCATCGAACCACCCCACCTCTCAAGTAGCGATCCACAATCATATCCCGATCTCTCCTTCTACCACAACCATGGTTGTAACCTATCGCTCCTCCCTTCATACCACGCTCACCACTTCCTCCATATCCACCGCACTTCAAGATCCCCATCACCACTATGATAATCGCCTCTTTAGCCTCCACCCCGGATCTAGACTAAGCCTGGTTGATGGTGATGTTCCTGCTGTCAAGGTTCTGCCCTTTCTTAGGGTTTAGCTTTAGGTTTAGGTTTATTAGGTTATAGGGTTTAGGTTTATTTTTTAATTTATTTAGTTACTTTAGGTTTAGATTTAGGTTTAGGGGTTTAGGGTTTAGGGTTTAAGTTAGGGTCTAGGGTTTAGGGTTTAGGGTTTAAGGTTATAGGATTTATACTTTTAGGATTTATGGTTTAGTGTTATTGTTTAGGGTTTAGGGTTTTTTGGGGGTTTAAGTATATTTTTATTTATTTAAAATTTATTTATTTTAAGTTTATTTATTTTAGTTTATTTTTAGGTTTTGAGTTTTATTTTCTTTATCAAGTTTAAGTTTTTTTTTATTTTAGGTTTATGTTTAGGTTTTATTTTATTTTTATGTTTAGGTTTATTTTATTTTATTTTAGGTTTAGTTTTTTGTTTAGGGTTTAAGTTTTATTTTTTCTTAGGTTTAGGATTTTATTTTTTTTATTTCATTTAGGTTTATTTTATTTTATTATGCTTAGTTTTATTTTATTTAGGTTTTATTAAGTTCATTTTACTTTTTAGTTAATTTTAGGTTTTATTTATTTCATTTTAGTTTATTTTTTTATTTTTTATTTTTATTTTTTATTTTAGTTTTAGGTTTTATATTTATTTTAGTTTAGTATTGGCTTTTATTTTATTTGTTATTTTATTTTATTTAGGTTTAGGTCATTTTATTTATTTTATTTTTATGTTTTATTTAGTTCAGGTTTAGGTTTTTAAGTTTTTAGGATTTAGGGTTTAGGGTTTGGAGTTCAGTGTTTAGGTTTTAGGATTTAGGATTTTTGGGGTTTATGGTTTGGGTTAGGTTAGGGTTTATGGTTAGATTAGGGTTTAAGGTTGAAGGTTTAGGCTTTAAAGTTTAGGGTTTTTAGGGTTTCAGGTTTAGGATTTAGGGTTAGGGTTAGCGTTACGGTTTAAGATTATAGGTTTAGGGTTGTATGTTTAGGGTTTAGGGTTTAAGATTTAGTGTTTAGTGTATAGGTCTTAAGGTTTAGATTTTTTTTTAATTAAGTAAACCTATAGGTTTATGTTTATTCAGTTTATTTAATTTATTTTATATTTCTATTTAGGTTTATTTTTTATTTAGTTTATTTTATTTATTTGATGTTTATTTATTTTAGTTTATTTTTTGAGTTGGGTTTAGGTTTTAATTTATTTTTTAGTTTAGTTTTATTTTTATTTTATTTTTTATGTTTAGTTTTATTTTTTATTTTTAGGTTTAAGTTTAGGTTTTTATTTTATTTTTTTAGGTTTCAGTTTTTGGTTTTTGGTTTAGGTTTATATTTATTTTTAGTTTATTTTATTTTAATTTGTTAATGTTTTGGTTTAGGTTTAGTTTATATTAGGTTTAGGTTTAGGTTTAGGTTTTATTTATTTTAGGTTAGTTTAGGTTTTTTTTAGGATTAGTTTTTTTTTGTTTTTTTAAGGTTTAAGTTTTTTTTTAGGTTTTATTTATGTTTATTATTTAGGTTTTGGTTTTTATTTAGTTTTTATTTTATTTTATTTTAGGTTTATTTTATTTTTATTTTACATTTAGGTATTATTTTATTTTGGTTTATTTTATTTTTAGTTTTGTTTAGGTTTATATTTTTTTATTTTAGTTAATTTTATATTTTTAATATATTTTATTTTTATGTTTAGGTATAGGTTTTAGTTTAGGTTTTTATTTTATTTTATTTTTTATTTTATTTAGGTTAAGGTTTTTTTATTTATTTTATTCTTAGGTTTTATTTAGTTTAAGTTTTTTTTTTCAGTTTTTAGAGTTTAGGGTTTAGGGTTTAGGGTTTAAGTTTAAGGGTTTGGGTTTTATTTACTTTAGTTTAGTTATTTTGAGTTTAGGTGTATGTTTATTTTATTTTGATTAATTTAGGTTTAGTTTTTTTTTTAGTTTAGGGTTGAGGTTTACTTTTTTATTTATTTTTAAGTTTTAATTTTAGGTTTATTTTTTAGGTTTAAGTTTCTATTTTATTAAATTTTTAGGTTTAAGTTTTGGTTTAAGTTTAGGTTTGAGTTTTGGTTTCTATTTTATTTAGGTTTAAGTTTTTTATTTATTTTACTTTTAGGTTTTATTTAGTTTAGGTTTAGGTTTTTAGGCTTTTAAGGTTTAAGGTTTACAGTTTAGGGTTTATGGTTTAGGGTTTACGGTTTAGGGTTTTGTGTTTTGGGTTTAGGTTTTAGGGTTATATGTTTTGTGGTTTAGGGTTTAGGGTTTAAGGTTTAGGTTCAGAGTTTTTGGGTTTAAGTTTTAGGGCTTAGGGTTTTATGGTTTAGGGTTTAGGGTTTAGGGTTAGGGTTTAGGTTTCTAAGTTTTGGGTTTATTGTTAGTCTTTAGGGATTTTTTCTAGAAAAATTAATTAAATCGGTAGGTTTAGGTTTATTTAGTTTATTTACTTTATTTTATATGTTTATTTAGGTTTATTTTTTATCTTTATTTAGTGTAGTTTATTCATTTTATGTTTATTTATTTTAGTTTTGATTTTTTATTTGAGTTTATCATTTAGGTTTGGGTTTAGGTTCATGTTTATTTTTTAGTTTAGTTTTATTTTTATTTTACTTTTTAGGTTTAAGTTTTATTGTTTATTTTTAGGTTTAGGTTTAGGTTTTTATTTCATTTTTTTTTGTTCAAGTTTTAGGTTTATTTTTTGGTTTTATTTTTTTTTGGTTTAGGTTTATTTCTAATTTATTTTATTTTATTTAGTTTAGGTTTAAGTTTAGGTATAGTTTATTTTTAGTTTAGGTTTAGGTTTTATTAATTTTAGTTTAGTTTATTTTAGTTTATGGTTAGGTTTATTTTATTTTTGTTTTAGGTTTAGTTTTTTTTTTTTGTTTAGGTTTTTTTATTTTATTTTAGGTTTTTTATGGTTTATTGTTTAGGTTTAGGTTTTATTTAGTTTTATTTTACATGTTTTTACATTTATTTTTTTATTTTACGTTTAGGTATTATTTTATTTAGGTTTTTTAATTTTAGGTTTATTTTATTTTTAGTTTAGTTTAGGTTTTTATTTATTTTATTTTTGTTAATTTTATATTTTTTATCCATTTTATTTATAGGTTTAGGTTTAGGTTTAGGATTATATTTTAGTTTAGGATTTTATTTTATTTTATTTAGGTTTAGTTTTTTATTTATTTTATTTTTTAGGTTTATTTAGTTTAAGTTTTGGTTTTAGGTTTTTTTTCTGGTTTAGGGTTTAGGGTTTACGATTTAGGGTTTAGGGTTTAGGGTTTTAGGGTTTATGTTTTGGGTTTAGGGTTTAGGTTTTATTTATTTTATTTTAGTTTATTTAAGTTTATGTTTATGTTTATTTTATTATGTTTATTTTAAGTTTAGGATTTTTTTAGTTTAGGGCTTTAGGTTAATTTTTTATTTATTTTTAAGTTTTATTTTTAGAATTATTTTTTAGGTTCAGGTTTTTTTAGTTTTTATTTTATTTTAGGTTTATTTTATTTTTATTTTGCATCTAGTTATTATTTTATTTAGGTTTTTTACTTATAGGTTTATTTTATTTTTTTAGTTTAGTTTCAGTTTTTATTTATTTTATTTTAATTTTTTTTTTATTTTATTTTATTTTTAGATTAGGTTTAGGATTAGTTTTATGTTTTAGTTTAGGTTTTTTTATTTACATTTTTGTTTTTTGTTATTTATTTTATTTATAGATTTTATTTAGTTTAAGTTTAGGTTTTAGTTTTAGGGTTTAAGATAATGGTTTAAGGTCTAGTTTTGGGTTTAGGGTTTGGGTTTAGGGTTTAGGTTTAGGGTTATAAACTTTATGTTTAGGTTTCATTGAGTTTATTTGGGGTATAGGTATAGGGTTTAAACTTTATGGTTTAGGGTTTAGTTTAAATTATGGTTTAAGGTTTAGGTTTAGTTTAGGGTTGTAGGTTTAGGTTTGATTTAGGTTTAGGTTTAGGTTTAGGGTTTTAGGTTTAGTTTAGTTAGGGTTTAGTTTTAGGTTTTAGGTTTAGTGTTAGAGCTTTAGGTTTAGTTTTAGGTTTAGGTTTGGGTTATCTTAGGTTTAGGTTAGTTTAGGTTTATGGTTTAGACTTTAGGGTTTAGGGTTTTAGTGTTTAGGGTTTAGGTTTAAGTTTATTGTTATTTAGGTTTAGGTTTTAAGGTTTATATTTAGGATATGGTTTAGTTAGTTAGGTTAGGGCTTAGTTTGGGTTTAGGATTAGGTTTAGTTTAGTTTAGTGTTTAGTTTAGGGTTTAGGGTTTTGGGTTAAGGGTTTTAGGGTTTAGGAATGGTGTGCACTTAGCTTTAGGGATTAGGGTTAGTTTTAGTGTTTAGGGTTTAAGTTTTAGGGTTTAAGATTTTATCTTTATGGTTTAGGTTTAGCATTTTTTAATTAAAAAATAGGTAGGTTTAGGTTTATTTAGTTTATTTAATTTATTTTATATTTTTGTTTAGGTTTATTTTTTATATTTATTTTGTTTAGCTTATTTCTTTTAGTTTATTTTTTAGGTTTAGGCTTAGGTTTACGATTATTTTTTTAGTTTAGATTTATTTTTATTTTATTTTTTAGGTTTAGGTTTTATTTTTATTTTTTAAGGTTTAGGTTTAGGTTTTTATTTTACTTTTTTTAGGTTTAGGTTTTACTATTTTATTTTAGGTTTAACTTTAGGTTTAGGTTTATTTTAGTTTATTTTTTATTTATTTAGTTTAGGTTTAGTTTATTTAGTTTAGGTTTAGGTTTATTTATTTTCTTAGTTTATTTTAGTAGGTTTATGTTTTATTTATTTATTTTAGATTTAGGTTTATTTTTATTTATTTTAGGTTTATTAGGTTTAGGTTTTATTTAATTTTATTTTTTTGGTTGGTTTTATTTTCTTTTATGATTAGGTTTTACTTTTTAGATTTATTTTATTTTTTAGTTTAGTTTAGGTTTTATTTAATTTTATTTTAATTTAGTTTTTATTATTTTTTATTTTAGTTTTTCTTTAGGTTTAGGTTTAGGTTTTAGTTTAGATTTATTTTATTTTATTATTTTAATTTATTTTAGGCTTAAGTTTTTTTTATTTATTTTATTTTTTTAGGTTATATTTAGTTTAGGTTATTTTAGGTTTAGGGTTTAGGTTTAAGTTTAGGGTTTATTTGGTTTAGGGTTTAGGGTTTAGGTTTAGGGTTTATGGTTAGGGTTTTTTGTTTTTAGGGTTTAGGTTTAGGTTTAGGGTTTAGTTTAGGGTTTTTTAGGGTTTTCTTTATGGTTTAGGTTTAGGTTTTGGGTTTAGGATTAGGTTTAGTTTTATTTATTTTAGTTTAGTTTATTTTAGTTTAGGTTTATGTTTATTTTCTTTATTTTAGGTTTAGGATTTTTTTTAAGTTTAGGTTTAGGTTTAGTTCTTTAATAGTTTTAGGTTTATTTTTAGGTTATTTTTTAGGTATAGGTTATTATTTATTTTTTATTTTATGTTTATTTATTTTATTTACGTTTAGTTATTATTATTTTATTTAGGTTTTATTTTTAGGTTTATTTTATTTTTTTTTGTTTAGTTAGGTTTATTTATTTTATTTTTTAATTTAGTTTTACTTATTATTTTATTTTTATTTAGGTTTAGGTTTAGTTTAGGTTAGTTTTAGTTTAGGTTTCAATTTATATAGGTTTAGGTTTGAATTTATTTATATTTAGGTTTTATTTAATTTAATTTAGGTTTTATATAGTTTAGGTTTAGGGTTTTAGGGTTTAGGGTTTATGGTTTAAAGTTTAGGGTTTAGGGTTTGGGATTTTGGGTTTAGGGTATGTTTAGGTTTTATGGTTTTAGTTTAGGGTTTAGTGTTAGGGTTTAGGGTTTAGGGTTTAGGGTTTAGGGTTTAGGGTTTTAGGGTTTTAGGGTTTAGGGTTTTGGGGTTTAGGGCTGTAGGTTTACGGTTTAGGGTTAATTTTAAGTTTATGGTTTAGGGTTAGGGTTTAGGGTTTAGGGTTTTTGTTCTTTTTTTGGAAAACCCCATATGGGAGGAATTTTATTGCCACACAAAAAAGGGGTTACAAGGTCCTTAAAGGGGATAAACTCCATAATTACTGCTCAAAGAGCTACAATCAGCCTAGAGAGTAAATCCCCTATCTAAATACAACCAAAAGCAAAATAAAAGAGTAAGGAAAGCAAAAGATACAAATTGATTAACAAGATAAGCCAATGGAAGATTAGGGCCAAAGCTCTTCAAGATGACAGAATGCATGACACTATGAAGCAAACCTGCAAAAGAATAAGAGAATTGCACCTGCAAAATTGTAGGAAAAAAAAAAGAAATTAGAGCAGTTAAGGTAATACAGACAGAGTGAAAAATTAAAGCGACATAAAGAAGATAATAAGTGATAGAGAAGGCTCAGCTCACACCAAGTTGGGAGATGAAAATATGAGCATCCATACTTCAGCAGAAGGGTTACATCATAAGAGCTACTACCAAACCAAAAAGGAGTGAAATCATCACAGCCATCATAGCCAACAAACCTGTATAGCAACCATTTGTTGAAAGTATGTTGAGCCCTAATATTTGCAAACCTAAGCAAAGCCCTAAACTAAATAGAAAAGAATGCAGCAAAGAGCAGAATGGGTAAGGGGATCACATGCAGAGTAAATCTCATCATATTAGGCACCATGTCATGAGAATCCCAACACAAATGAAAGTGAACCATCATTGTCCGGTCTACCATATTTTTAAGTAGGTCCAATGGTTTAATTAGATCAGCATGAAGACCCACCACAGGAAAACATCAGAAAAGGCCAAGCAGAGGTAAGAAGCATAAAAGACCAATAGAAAGACCTACAGAAATCTAGCAAGGAAAATAAAATAGCATGGAAATAACCCCATCCCAAACATATGGGACAAATATTAAACAAATAGTCCTGGTAAATAGCCCAGTAAATAGCCCAGGGATATACCCCAGAAAAAGAAGTGCAATGAAAGAAAGCAATGCAGAAGTTAACAACCTCCTTGTTATAGAAGTTACAACAGTTAGTAACCATCAAGTGAAAGGTAACACAGCATATCCCAAGCCCAAATTACTATAGGAATTGCAGAAGTCTATCAGAGAGGAGATGGGAATGTAGCAACATATTAGATGAACCATAAGGCATAGGTAATAAGCTGCTCCCCACTACAAACAACTCCAAGTAAAGAAAATCTGAGAGACAATCATAGAATCGACTGTGGTCGATAATCAGTTGACCTACATCAAGAAAGTAAAAGCAAAGGCGGCCATAAATCCACCCATTCAGAGTAAACAATGCATAGGTTAAAATCAAATTAGGCAAAATAATAATCTCAGTGATCTGCACAAATTTAACAGAACCAAGAGGAAGAAAATAGCAGCAGGTTAAGTAGATCTTAAACATCAGGTAATCAGCAGCAACCCAGTTGTAATCAGCAAAAACATTCAGAAAAGCAATAGGCAACAAATAGCCAACAATCACAAAGATAGCCTGCTGGAAATAGGACCCGAAAGTCCAACAGCCAATAATGAAGACAACAATGCAATTATTGCACCCACCATATGATAAGCCAGTGAAAAGCAGAGATGCAAAAAAGAAACAAAATGGGTTCAAAAGATAATCAACATTGAAATCCTTCAATGTAAAGATGAGCGAGTAAAATAAACCAAAATCCTCAAGAAAAGCAGACTAGAAGGAAACCATAAAGAAAGACCAATCCTGTAAAGAGATAATAAAAATAACCAAAAAAATGCAATTTCTCTCATGACAGGTTGGGAAGATGGGGTTAGCAAAATCAATCAGAAAAACAACACCAAAACCACCCTGCTGAGCATGAAAGACAGCCCCAGTAGCAGCTTCCTAAGCATAAAACCCAATGATCCAGTTCAGCCAACAACCAAGATAGGAAAAAATAGCAAGTTGGCCATAAAACCACTCATTCAAAATAGACAATGCATAAGATAAATTCCAGGTAGATAATGAAGTGGTCTGGCCAAGTCTAGCTGAACCAAGATGGAAAAAACAACTGCAGTTTAGATAGGCCTCAAACATGTGATGATTAGCTATAGCCCTATTGCAAACAAAAATAATAAGCAAAAAAGCAAAAGCCACCATGCAGCCAAAAACCTCAAAAGAGGCCTGTTGGTGATAAGATCCCAAAACCAAAACTTGTTGAGCATTTTCCAATTGACCAACAACCAAGACGATGTACCAATAAGGCGGCCAAAATCCACCCATTCGTAAACAAGGTGCATAGGTTAATATCAATTAGGCAATAGCATAATCACGGTGATCTCATAATTCTAACAACCAATAGGGAAAAAAAATAGCGGTGATTGTAGACTTCAAACATCAGGTGATCAGCTGCAGCCTGGTTGTAAATAGCAAAAATAGTGGGGCAACAAAGAAGTAATTCCAAACCTGCAGAAACAATCAGAAAAATAATAGGCAATAAACAGCCACCAGCCACAAAGGCAGCCTGCTGGACAATGGACCTGATAATCCAACAGCCACCAAATAAAATAGCACTATTGCACCAACCATAAGATAAACCAAAAAAGAATAGTGGGGCAACATAGCCATAGAGAGGGTTCAAAAGTAAGCCATCAATGAAATCCTTCAAGACAAAAGAGAGCAGGTTAGCAGCTGAACTACCATCCTAAAAAAAATAGACTGAAAGGAAATCATTAAGTAAGTCCAAACCTCCAAAGAGACAATAATAATAACAAGGGTATTACAATTTCTCTCCTTACAGGTTGGGGAGATGAGGTTAGCAAATACAATCAACAAACCAACCCCAAGAGCACCCTGCAGGACAAAAGGCCCAGAAATCCAACAGCCAGCAATTAAAACATCAAAACAGATATTGCACCCACCATAAGAAAAGCCAATAAAAAATAATGTTACAACATCGATTATAAAGTGGTCCAAAGGTAATCCATCTTTAAGATCCATCAAGACACATAATATCAGGGAATCCCATAGCATCGGTAATATGACCGATGGAAATCGGAAATAATTCCAATCTAAAAGAAGTTATAATAGCAAAGATATTGCAATTTCTCTTACGATTGTGGAGGTAAGGTTATGGAACATAGGAGGGGCCACAACCATAATAAGGAGAAGAATAATAGATAAATTATGGCCAGCCATAAGGGTATACAGAAGTATAGCATTTAAGCATTGAGACAAGTGCCCCAGAATATAATTATAGAAAGAGGAAAGGAGGAAGAATACAACTTTAATCATAAAATGAGAAACATAAATAGTAGGATCCATAATAAAAATATTGACAACAAGAGGTCTGTCCCTGTTGATCAAAAAATAAAGCAAAAAATAAAGCATAAAGTAATACATCTCCCTCCTGCAAATAGGAAACACCTTACCATTAAAAGTGGAAGCAGCAAAAGTAGTAAGGCCCCATTTAAGGTTGGGAGAGTTAAACCAATAGAAGATGCCACAGAGATCAGCAAATAACCAAGGGGTATCTGGATGCATCAGCAAATTTAAAATGAACATCAACATATTAACAGTAGGAACATCAGAAGCAGTAAGCCCCCAATTAAAGCTAGGGTAATTAAACCAACAACAAGGAATATCAGGATGATGCATCAGCAAATTCCCAAGAAATAATAACACTAAATAGAAAATGATCATGCAGTTAGTCAGGTAATATAGCAGATCAATCCAATAGGTTGGATTAATTTCTACAATAAGGGAGTCCAATATTGTCAAGTTTCATCAATCCACACAAATGTTTAGGAAGAGTAAGTTGATCAAAGAATTTTATACCATCCAATCTAGCACATAGATTGGCAAGGCAATCATCACATGCATTACCCTCACGCCATACATGAGAGATTTTAAAATAGAGTTGAGAAAGGAGAGCTCTAGTCTGCTTGAGAAGATAGTACAATTCTGCACTACCCATTTTGGTGGAAGTCAAAAGATCAATTAGCAGCAGGGCATCCACCTCAATCCAAATATTGAGCCAACCTTTTTGAAGGCAAATCTCAAGAGCTTTGTATACTTCCATTAGCTTCGAAAAGGAGAGCAAGTATTAAGGGGGTAAGCAAAAGCACATAGGACTTTACCATTAGGGTTTCTGAAAATGCCACCACAGCCAGAAGCATTTTGAGAGACAAAGCCATCAGTATTAATTTTAATAGTATTAACATGAGATTTTACCCAATAAATAATCTTGTCATCTTTACAATTGGGTTGATTCGGCAAGTTAAAACCCAGTTTAATGGCCACAAATTTACAACCTTTGAATTATTTGTAGTTAATTAAATTGGCATTAAACAAGTCATGAATTTTGTTTTTAATTCTAGCAATTATCCTCATGTGGTTCATAGGAATCCCACGATGTTTTGCATCATTTCTATCCATCCATATGAACTAAGAGTGATAGCAGTTATGAATTCAATGTGACCTTTAGTAGTGTTATCGAAATAAACTTCAAGAAGCTAGTATAAAGTTAAGGAGCCATTGAATTTGACAATGTTAAAGAGATCATCATACCAAATCCAAAGTTTGGAAGCAATGGCTCCGTTAACAAAATCATGATTTACATTCTCAATGTGAAAGCAGCAGTGGCATTTTGAAGGTAAGTGAAAACCTTTCCCCCACATCAAGGAGTCAACAAGGATGAAATTTTTCAAAATATGCCAAGTAAGAATAGAAAAAGAAGTAGGAATAGTGTTATTCCAAAGTTTACAAAACACATTAGAAAAATCATAAGCTTCTTTAATATGAATCCAAACATTTTTAAAGTTGAAATCACCATTTTGAGAAAGCTTAAAAAGGATCTGATCATGATTGCTAGGTATGATAGGAATAGTAGTAATCTTGTTTAAAAGAGAGGAAGGAATATTATTAGTAAGCTTACTATTGTTCCACATATTATTCTGCCAGAAAGAGTTCACTTTAATAGCAGCAGTGGAATGGGTAGAAAGTAATTTATCAATGGACCCACCTCCAGTCCAGTTATCTTGCCAAAAGAAAGAGGTGCCAGAGTTAATCCCCCAAGAAATTAATGATTCGGCATCCCATTTGATGGAACAAAGTCTTTTCCAAATAGGAGAGTCTCCCGCTTTATAGGGGCAAATGAGAGGGTGCTTACCCTGGCAGTATTTAGCAATCATGAAATTAGCCCAAAGACTATTGTTACTCCTAAAATTCCATCAAAATTTTTAGGAAAAAGCAGTGATAGCTTCCTTGATAGGCTTACATCCAAGACCACCTTCAAAGAAGACTGCCAACTTTTATACCAAGAGGTCCGGCATTTTTTAGAGGAATTGTTAGAACCCGAGAAAAAATTTGTTAAGGAGATGCTCAATTCTATTAATGGTAGAATTGGTCAGCACAATGGTTTGAATGAGATATAGAGGCATGGAGTTAAGGGTGCTCTTAATCAAAGTGAGCCTACCACCAAATGAGAGTAAATGAAATTCCCAAGCAGAAATTTTATTAGAGATTTTTTGGATTAACTCATCAAAAAGATGAGATCTTTTCTAACCTTTAAAAAGTGGAGCACCAAGATATTTAATAGGAAGTTGTTATTGCTGGAAATTAGTAATTCTCAAGATTTGGTTGATCCTATTACTAGATATTTTAGAGGAAGGAATGAAACAACTTTTTCCTTCATTAAGAAAAAGACCACTTTCATTGCCAAATTTATTTAAAAGATTCTTAATAGTTTTAATGTGAAGAATAGAGGCATTGCAAAAGATTATAAAGTCATCGAAAAATGAAGATGAGAGACCGAAGACCACCTTGAGTTCTAAAAAACATGCTAGGGTTATTATAGAAAAGATCATTTAGGCTCCTCAAAAGATATTCAACAGCAATAATAAAAAGAGAGGGTGAAAGGGGATCACCTTGTCTCAAGCCATGCATTGAAGGGAAAAAACCAAGGGACTCACCATTCATGATAACGGAGAACCAAACATTGGTAATACAATTTTTGATGAGGCGGATAAAATTATCAGAAAACCCAAGCAACTAAAGAATTTGAAAGAGGAAATCCCAAGAGAGGTTGTCAAAATCTTTAGAGATGTCCAGTTTGAAAAGGATGTTGCCACCTCTGATAGGAACTTCAATGTCATGAATTAGCTCTTGGGATAGAAGTATGTTATCAGATATAGCTCTACCTTAAGCGGTTTGGTTGGGAGAAATAATTTTAGGGCGGACTAATTCTATTAGCAATTAATTTAGCAACGAGTTTATGAAAGAAGGTGCAAAGAGATAGGTCAAATCACCCCAAGATTGTGATTATTAATTTTGGAATGAGGACAATGGAAGTGCTAGAAAAATATCTAGGTAAGGGTTGCCATCAAAAAAATCAACAACGATCAACAAGGTCGACTTAGTAATAGGCCAACCGTTTGAAAGAATTGAGCTTTCAAGGCCAACAATAGAATCAGTGTTTATGTTATTAAGAATACTACCTATCTCAGTTTCCGTAGGGCCCAAACTAAGTAAGTGGTTGTCATCATTAGTAATCATTGAGGGAATCAGGTGTGTGTTCGAGAGGGCTTCTAAGGAAGGGTTGTTGTTTAATAAGTTTTTAAAATGTTGTATGACAAAATCTTTAATATCATTATTGTCAGTGATCCAGCTGTCGTTATCATTTTTTATTTTTTTAATAGAGTTTAAGGTTTTCTTTTTTTTAAAAGAGCATGGAAATACCTTGTATTTATATCACCATTAGCAATATGTTTGCTAGCAGCCTTTTGCCACCTGTAGGTTTCCTCCATGTTCTGATAATTAATCAAGTTGTCTTCAGCTGCATTCAACTCCGCAAGCTTAGTAGAATCAGTCAAAATAGCATCTTGAAGAGAACAAACTAGTTGCTCCATATTTTTGAGATTGGCAAAAATATTTTTAAAATGATGCTTGCTCCACCAATTTAGGTTTTGTATAAGCCTTTCAAGCTTAAGCCAAAGGAAAATCATGCCTTTAACAAAATTATCTGGATGAATAGGGGCCATCCAATTAATGGAAATAACATTTATGAAATCACTATGTTGGATCCACATATTTTGGAATCTAAAAGAAGTAGGGGAGGATAGCCTACTGGAAGGATTTTTGACAGAAATCAGAAGCGGTGCATGGTCAGATAGAGTTCTGCTCAAATGTTCAACAGAAGTAAGGGGCCATTGATTGATCTAAAGGGAATTAAAGAGGGTCCTATCAAGCAGCTGCCATAGTCTAGAGTTATGCCACGTATAGTCGAAGCCTGAAAAGCCAATATCAATCAGATTGCAATCAAGGATCATATTAGAAAAATCTTCCATGGAATGAATGTTAGGAGAGCAACCTCCCCTTCTTTCCGAAGAAGCGAGAATAGTGTTGAAATCACCCCCAAGAAACCAAGGTTTGTCGATCGAGGAGGCAAAGGTTCTTAAGTTATCCCAAAGGATGTTCCTACCAGCTCTATTATAAAATGCATAAATAAAGGAACCAAGAGCAGAAAATTCACCCAATGAGATTTGAACATTAACCAATTGTTGAAGATCATCAAGGATAGAGATGTTTACTAAATTATTCCAAAAGCACCAAATTTTATTGCTAATATTATAGAAGAAATTTTGAAAGCCAAGCATTCTAGCAACATGGGTGATCTTAGAAGAGTGTATGAATGGTTCAATAACAACAAGTAAGGCTATGTTATGAGTACGACAAAGGATTTTAATATGGTTACAGACAATGAGAGTCCCAATACCCCGAACATTCCAAATAAGAAGATTGATCATAATAAAATAGAAGAAAAGGAAAAGAGATAACTGAAAAAATAAAAAGCAAGAAGAAGAGACAACATGAAATAATTATTTATGGGAAGTTAGAGAAGATCTAGTGGTTCTGGTGGAGCTATTAGTGAACATTCTAACTTTAAGTGATTTTTTTTAATAATAGTTTGAAAAGATCTATCTATGTCCAAAGTATCTCCATATGAGAGAGAGTGATTTGTGATATTCAGAATAGGACCAGTATCTGTCAAAGCATACCTAATGGTAATTTCCTTCCTTCTTAATTAAGTTGAGAAATTGGGTTAGCATGTGTATCACTGTAGGGTAGGAGAAGGAGAGATTGTGAAGCCATTAATAAGATTTCATGCTAATTACCTTTCAGATTTTGTTCCATGACTGAAGGATCACCATTTTTTAGATTTTGTTCTTTCATCAGATGAACAATTGTAGAATTTGTTTTTAGATTTTGATTCACCATGAAGTTTCCATTCAAATCACCACTAGGGTTCATATGAGTCTCCTCGGGTTTACTAGCTAAGAGGGATAGTTTAGACTGAGTCAAGGTATTGTCTTGAGGAGCCAAATTATTATATTTAGAAGAAATGTTAGGTAAGTTATCATTAGCCTCCTCACAAACCTCATAAGCATTATTTTTAATATGCTTAGATTGCTCTCAATAGGCAAATCAGTAGATAATAAAAGAGTAGGGGTAGGGGGATGAGTTCCATTTTGATTGACTTTAGGCATATAAGCAAATTTATTGATTTTTTTTATTTTCTAGAGAGATATTACGATCCAGCAATTTATTCTTTTTAAGATGAGGATGCAACACAAAGCTTTCAGAATGATCATGACCATGAATCTTACAATGTGTGGAAAAAAATAAGAAAATTTTCAAATTCCACTTTTTGATTATAACCAAATTTCTTAAAGCCGATCCATACTTCTTTAGGATACATTTTGGTAATATCAATCTCAACCAAAATACGAGCAATTGAAGGCCGTGATCTCGCAGTGGTGGCCTGATCAATTTGAAGAGGCCAACCAAAGAGAGCACCAACCGCAAAGAGAACTTGATGTGTAATGTAGTGTATTCTCTTATTAGGAAGAGCTAGCCATAAAGGAACAATTGGAGATTCCTCTTTTACATCAAAAAGAGGAGACCAATTCAAAAGCCTCATTTGATAATTATACACAAAGTAGGAGCGATGAGCAAAAACTCTTGAGTAATCTAAGTCATTAGAGAGATGAATAAGAATATGCCTAGGATCAATCAAACCGATAGTGAAAATGCCAGAGAGATTTAAGCTATGAAAAAATGATCGGATGTTATCAAGAGTTGGCCAACGTAAGGAAAATTTACCAGCTAAAGATAATTCAAAAAGCTTCGCCAACTTTTCCACATCAAGATTCGAACACATAACAATAAGCATCCCATGAAAAGAGGTTGAGATCAAATTGACCGTTGCATTAAGGGAAGAGTTCTTACCAGATAATGCATCCTTGAAGGACTTAATAGCAAGCACAGTAATGGATGATGTCGAATCCATAATACCTTGTAAATCAGAAGCCATAGCCAACGCCTCCAAGTTTGAAAAGCTCGACTGCGCAGAAAGCGGCTCCTCTGCCATTGAAAGAGCAAAGGAAAACTCACATTAGCGGCCAATCAAAGACAAATAATTGAAAATTATGATTGTGAAGTATCGAAGATCGGCCAAGCCACAAGGAAAATGAAAGGGAACACAGAATCTCCAAAGAGCGACGCGGCCGAGAGCGTGATGGTTTAATTTTATTTTAGGTTTAGGGTTTAGGGTTAAGAGTTTAGGATTTTAGGGTTTAGGATTTTAGGTTTTAGGGTTTTTGGTTTTGTTTTTAGGCTTTAGGTGGTTTGGAGTGGTTTAGGTTTAGGGTGGTTTTAAGATTTTGTTTTGGTTTGGCTTAGGATTAGGTTTAGGGTTTAGGGTTTAGGTTTAGTGTAGATTATGGTTTTATGTTTAGGGTTTTAGGGTTTAGGATTTAGGCTGGGTTTAGGGTTAGGGTTAGTTTAGGGTTTAGGGTTTAAGGGTTTATGGCTTAGTGCTTAGGGTTTATGGTTAATTTTGATTTTAGGATATAGAGTTTAAGGTTTAAGGGTTTTTAGGAGGTTTAGGGTTACGGTTTAGGTTTTAGGGTTTAGGTTTAGGATATGTTTAGGTTTAGGGTTTTAAAAAAAAAAATTAAAAGAACTAATAGGTTTAGGTTTATTTAGTTTATTTTATATGTTTATTTAGGTTTGTTTTCTTTTAGTTTAATTTATTTATTTTATGTTTATTTACTTTAGTTTAAATTTTTTATTTTAGTTTATTTTTTAGGATTAGGTTTACGTTTACGTTTATTTTTTTAGTTTAGTTTTTCTTTAGGTTTAAGTTATATTTTATATTTTAAAGTTCAGGTTTTATTTTTTATTTTTTAGGTTTAGGTTTGGGTTTTTATTTTACTTTTTTTATGTTTAGGTTTTACATTCTTATCTTAGGTTTATTTTTAGGATTAAGTTTTTTTTGTTTATTTTATTTTTTTAGTTTATCTTTGGGCTTAGGTTTAGTTTATTTTAGGTTTAGGTTCATGTTTTTTTATTTTAGTTTAGTTTATTTAAATTTAGCTTTAGGTTTATTTTATTTTGTTTAGGTTTATTTTTTAGTTTAGGTTTAGGTTTTATTTTTTTATTTATTTAAGGTTTTATTTTTCGGTTTATTGCTTAGGTTTAGGTTTCTATTTTGTTTTATTTTATTTTATTTTAGGATAATTTTATTTTATTTTACATTTAGGTTATTATTTTAGGTTTATTCTATTTTTTAGTTTAGTTTAGGTTTTTATTTATTTTCTTTTATTTTAGCTTTTATATTTTATTTAATTTTATTTTTACCATTAGGTTTAGGTTTAGGTTTTTATTATTTATTATTTATTATTTTATTAATTTTAGGTTTTCTTATTTATTTTATTTGTAGGTTTTATTTAGTTTAGGTTTGGGTTTGTAGGTTTTTAGCATTTAAGGTTTAGGGTTTTCAGTTTAAGGTTTAAGGTTCAGGGTTTAAGGTTTGAGGTTTATGGTTAAGGGTTTAGGTTTTATTTATTTTACTTTAGTTTACTTTAATTTAGGTTTATGTTTATTTTAGGTTACTTTTTTTTAGTTTAAGGTTTAGGTTTTATTTTTAATTTATTTTAGGTTTTAGGTTTAGGATTTTATTTACTTTTTATTTTCTATATTTTAGTTTTATTTTTTTTTATTTTATTTTATGTTTAACTTTTAGTTTATTTAAGTTTTTTATTTTTATGTTTATTTAACTTTTTACTATAGTTTAGGTTTTCATTAATTTTATTTTAGTTTAGTTTTTATTTTATTAATTTATTTTATTTTTAGGTTTAAGTTTAAGTTTACGTTGTTATTTTATTTAGAATTAGGTTTTTCATTTATTTTATTTATAGGTTTTATTTTGGTTTACGTTTAGGGTTTAGGGTATAGGTTAAGGTTTATTGGGTTAGGGTAGGGTTTTTTATGGTTTAGTTTAAGAGTTTAAGGTTTAGGGTTTGGGTTTAGGGTTTAGGGTTTAGGGTTGAGGGTTTAGGTTTAGGAGTTTAGGGTTAGTTTAGGGTTTAGGGTTAGTTTAGGGTTTAGAGTAGGGTTTAGGTTTAGTATTTTGGGGTTAGGTTTAGTTTAGGGGTTTAGTGTTTAGTTTAGAGTTTAGAGTTTTAGGGTTTAGGGTTCTTTTAGGAAACCCCATGTGGGGTATTTTATTGCCACAAAAGAGGTTACAAGGTCCTTAAAGCGGATAAACTCCAAAACCATCGCTCAAAGAGCTACAATCAAGGAGTAAATCCTATCTAAGTACATCCAAAAGCAAAAGAAGACATTAAAGCAAACAAAAGATATAAATTGATTAACATAATAAGCCAATGGAAGATTAGGGCCAATGCTCTGCAAGAAGTGAGAATGCATGACACTATGGAGCAAACCTGCAAGAGGATAAGAGAGAAGCACTGCAAAATGTAAACGAAAGAGATTAGAGCATAATATAGACAAAAGATAAATGAAAATAGCATAATCGAGAATGATAGTAAAGAATAGTGATAGAGAAGGCTCGAGTCACACCAATATGATGCAAATATGAGCATCCAAACTTGAGGGGTTACATCACAAGAGCTACTACCAAACCAAAAGGGAGTGAAATCATCACAGCCATCATAGCCAACAAACCTGTGAGAAGATAGTAGCCAATTGTTGAAAGTCTTATGGGCTTTATTACCTGCAAATCTAAACAAAACCATATATAATATAGAGAGGAAATTGCAAAGGGTAGAAGGATAAGGGGTCCCATGTAGGAAAAGTATCATCAATATATTGACATGAGAATACTTATACATATGAGATTGAGCCATCTTTGCTAGAACCTCATGAAATGTCATATCCAAGAAGAGAAATAGGCCAACATATAAACCCTCCACAAGAAAATAGCAGAGGAGGTAGCCTGAGCAAGTCAATGAGCCTATAAATAACACCATCCCAAACATATGATATATATATGAATCTTTCAGACCAGGAGGACAGCCTAGAAGTAAAGGCCGAAAATGAAAATGAATCATAATAATGAATGCAGATGTAACAACCCCCTTATTAATATCCATATCAGTAGTTGGAAAAAAGCAATTATATAGGAAAGCAGCATAACCCAACACAGGAAAAGACTGCAACCTACCAAAAATAGCATAAAATAAAGACTGAAGCTATACTCTCGAAGAAGATTGAGGACCAAAATTGGATAATCGGATCAACAAACAACCAAGACAAGATAGAAAAAGGCGAGTTGTCCATAGTACCACCCATTTAGAATAGACAGTGCATACCAAGAAGATAGCTGAACAAACCTAACTGAACCTAGATGGGAATAGAGACAACAACAGATAATGTAGATCACAACAATCAGGAGATGAACAACAGCCCAGACATAAACAACAAGGGAAATCAGAAAGCCAACCCCAACAACAAAATAGTTAATGCAACATTGGAACCCACTAGAAGATAAATCAAAAATGGGATTCAAATGAGGGTCAACATTATAATCTAGAAAAAACAAGACAATAGATAACCAAGACAAAAAATAGCCAAGACAGCAACAGCCAAGACAACAAGGGACATCAAGTTGGCCATAAAACCTCTCAATCAGAGTAGACATTGTAGTAGTTAGTAACCAAATTGATAGAGCATAAAAATAGGGTTCTGGAAGGCAGTAGCCCAAACACCAATCACCAAAAATAATCAGAATAGCAATGTCAAAGCTTGAACATAGGACCAAGTCCTACAACCAACAAAGATGGAGCCAACATAGGAATCAAAAAAACCAAGATAGCAAATATCCAAGATAATAAACAACCAAGATAACAAAACCATAGGCCATAAAGCCACCCATCCAAAATAAACAAAGGCAAATGAGATACAAGTTTAAAAAGAGGATGGAGAAAATAGCAACAGGTAAAGTAGACCAATGAATTCAGATGATATGCATATAATAAATCAATAAGGGGGTTCAAAACAAAAGCCACCAAGCAATCAACGACTTCAATAGAGGCTTGCTGAACAAAATAAACCAAAACCCCAGAGACAGCATGTAGAGTATTAATCCAGTTCAGCCAACAACCAAGATAGTTAATACCAACAAGTTGGCCAAGAGTCCACCCAATCAGAGTAAATAAAGCTTATGTAAAGATCCAAATAATCAGATGGATAATCACAAGGACCTACACAATTTTAAGAACCAAGTGGTATAAAATAGCAATAGGAGAAATCAATAGTTGCCCAATTGTTAACAGTAAAAATAGTCAGAAAAATAAAAGGCAGAAAACAGATAACAACCACAAAGACAACCTGCTGGACAAAGGACCCTAAAATCCAAAAGCTAATAGTGGTAGCAATAAAACAAAAATTACACCCACCATATAAATCTCCAATAAAAAGTAGAGATGTAAAATAGCAACATAAAGGGTTCAAAGGATAAACAACAGAAAAAACCTTCCAGATAAAGCTGATCAGGCTAACAGTTAAACCCACCACAACAGTAAAGGCAAACTGAGAAGCCATTAAGGCAGTCCAAACCTACAAGAAAATAATAAAATTGAATAAGAAATTGCAAAATCTCTCATGGCAGATAGGGAAAATGAGGTTGTCAAAGACAATCAGCAAGACAACACCAAAAGCACCCTGTTAAACTAGATAAACAACCCCAACAGTAGCTTGCTGGATATAAGACTCAATTATCCAGACCATCCAACAAACAAGAAAGAAAATAATAGCAAGTTGGCCAAAAAACCAACCATTCAAATTATACAATGCATAAGTTAAATCCTAGAGAGTTAAGGAAGTGGTCTGGCCAAGACTAGCTGAACCAGGAAGTAAAAAATAGCAGCAGGTGAAAAAAGCATCATCCTAGATATTAACAGATACAAACATTTAGAGAAACAAGAGGTAAGAAACAACCAAGTAGAAAAATAAAAGCCATCATGCAGTCCACAACCTCAAGAGAGGCCAACTGAACAAAATAAAACAAACCCCCAGAAGCAGCATGAAGAGCAATAGGACAATAATTACCAACAGGCTGGATCTGCAAAATTTTAACAGAGCCAAAAGTTAAAAAAACAATAGATAAAATGATTAGCAACAACCCGAATGAGAATCGTAAAGACATTCAAAAGAACACCAGGAAACTAATAGTTAACAAACACAAAGTTAGCCTGCAGGATAGTGAATCCAGAAATCCAACAACCATAGATTAAAATAACACTACAATTATTGTAACCATATGATAAGCCAATAAAAAGTAGTGGGGAAATAGAGCCACAATTGGGGTTCAAAAGGGTCTCATCAATGAAATCCTTTAGGACAAAAGAGAACAAGCTAGCAGCAGAACTATCATCCTCAGAGAAATCATTCTGAAAGGAAGTCATTAAATAATTCCAAACCTGCAATGAACCATTAATAATAACAAGGGTATTACAGATTCTTTCCTGTATGCAATTAGTAATGACATCAAAGAAATAAAACCAACTCCACTCGACAAAACAAAGGCCCAAAAGTCTAACAGCCAATAATTAAACCTTCAACATAGATGTTGCATCTAGCATAAGATAAACCATTAAAGAGCAAAGGAACACAAAGAATCGGACCAGTAGCTAGTCCCACAACATCCAGAATATTGGAAATCAAGAAATAATTCCAAATCTGTAGTGAAAAAGTTATAGCCAGGATATTGTAAGATCACTCCTTACAGGTCATGAAGGTAAGGTTATGGAGCATAGGAGAGGCAAAAGAAGACCCCAAACAAGGTTGGGATAATTAAACCAACAACAGATGCCACTTAGCTCAAAGAAGGACAAAAGGAGTAATTTGATGATGCATCGAAATTCAAAGGAGCGGCAACACATTAACAGTAAAAATAATAGAAGTTGTAAGCTCCCAATTAAAGCTAGGAAAATTATACCAATAGCACATGCCAGAGAGATTGACAAGTAAACAACAATGGATATCAGGTTAATGCATCAGTAAAGACCAAAGAAGTAACAATAGTAAATAGAAAATGATCATGCAGTAAAAGAGGTATTGAAACAGGTGAATCCAATAGATTAGATTGAGATAAGGAAGCGATTGTCCGATTAACCAAGCCAATTGTTTAGGAAGGGTTAGTTTATCAAAGAATTTTATACCATCCAATCTAGCACCCAGATTGGCCAAATAATCAGCACATGCATTACCCTCATGCCATACATAAGTGATTTTAAAGTAGAGTTGGGCAAGGAGAGCTCTAGTTTGCTTAAGAAGGTGGTGCAATTCTGTATTGCCCATATTCATGGAAGTCAAAAGATCAATCAGTAGAAGGGTATCCACCTAAATCCAAATATTGAGCCTAGCTTTTTGAAGGCAAATTTCAAGAGCTTTATACACTACCATGAGCTCAGCAAAGGGAACAGAGCAAGGATTAAGGGGGTATGCAAAAGCACATAGGACTTTTCCATTAAGATTTCTAAAAATGCCACCATAGCTTGAACATTTAGGAGAGATAGAGCCATCAGTGTTAACTTTAAATGTGTTGGCATGAGGTTTTACCCAATAAATAATCTTGTCATCTTTACAGACGGGTTGATCCGACAAGTTAAAACCCAGTTTATTGGCCGTAAATTTGCACCCTTTGAATTGTTTGTATTTAATTAGTTTGGCATTAAACAAGTCATGAATTTTGGTTTTAGTTCTAGCAATTGTCCTCATTGGTTCATAGGGATCCCACAATGTTTTGCATCATTTCGGTCCATCCATATGAACCAAATAAGAGTGATAACAATTATGACTTTAATGTGACCTTTAGTAGTGTTGTCAAAATAAACTTCAAGGAGTTGGTATAAATTTAAGGAGCCATTAAAAATGACAATGTTAAAGAGGTCATCATACCAAATCCAAAGCTTAGAAGCAATGGCACCGTTAACAAAAACATGGTTCACATTATTAATGTGGAAATAGCATTGGCATTTTGAAGGTAATTGAAAACCTTTACCCCACAACAAGGAGTCAATAGGGATGAAGTTTTTCAAAATATGCCAAGTAAGAATAGAATAAGAAGTAGGGATATTGTTATTCCAAAGTTTGGAAAACACATAGGAAAAATCATGAGCTTCTTTAATGTGAATCCAAACATTTTTAAAGTTGAAATCACCATTATGAGAATGCTTAAAAAGGATCTGATCTTGATTGGTAGGAATGATAGGAATAGTAGTAAGCTTATTTAAAAGAGAGGGAGGAATATAATCAGTAAGCTTACTATTGTTCCACATATTATTCTGCCAGAAGGAGTTCACTTTAATAGCAGCAGTGGAATGAGTAGAAAGTAATTCATCAATGGACTGACCTCTAGTCCAGTTATCTTGCCAAAAGAAAGAGGATCCAGAGTTAATCCCCCAGGAAATTAAAGATTCGGCATCCCATTTGACGGAACAAAGTATTTTCCAAATCGAGAACCTCTCACTTTATAGGGGCAGATGAGAGGGTGCTTACCCTAGCAGTATTTAGCAGTCATGAAATTTGCCCATAGACTATTGTTTTTCTTAAAATTCTACCAAAGTTTATAAGAAAAGCGTGATAGTTTCCTTGATTGGTTTACATCCAAGACCACCTTGAAAAGTGCCAGGTTTTATACCAAGAAGTCCGGTGCATTTTTTTAGAGGAATTGTTAGATCCCCGGAAAAATTTGTTAATGAGTCGCCCAATGTTAATGGTAGTATTGGTACAATGGTTAGAATGAGATACAAAGGCATGGAGTTAAGGGTGCTCTTAATCAAAGTGAGCCTACCACCAAATGAAAGTAAATGAAATTCCCAAATAGAAATTTTATTAGAGATTTTTTGGATTAGCTCATCGAGAAGGTGAGATCTTTTCTGACCTTTAAAATGTGGAGCACCAAGATATTTAATAGGAAGTTGTTGTTGTTGAAAATTAGTAATTCTCAAGATTTGGTTGGTCCTATTGCTCGGGATTTTAGAAGAAGGAATGAAATAACTTTTGCCTTCATTGAGAAAAAGACTGCTTTCATTACCAAATTTATTTAAAAGATTCTTAATAGTTTTAATGTGAGGAATTGAGGCATTGCAAAAGATTATAAAGTCATCAGCAAAACTATGATGAGAGATAGTAAGACCACCTTGAGTTCTATAAAACATCCTAGGATTATTGTAAAAAAGATCATTCAGACTCCTAGATAGATATTCAACAGCAATAATAAAAAGAGAGGGGGATAGGGGATCCCCTTGTCTCAAACCATGCTTCGAAGGGAAAAAACCTAAGGATTCACCATTCATGATAACAGAAAACCAAACATTTGAAATGCAATTTTTGATGAGACGGATAAAATAATCAAAAAACCCAAGCAAATGAAGAATTTAAAAGAGGAAATCCTAAGAGTGGTTATCAAAAGCTTTAGTGATGTCCAGTTTAAAAAGGATGTTACCACCTCTGATAGGAATGTCAATGTCATGAATATGCTCTTGTGCTAGAAGTATATTATCATATATAGCTCTACCTTTAACGAAGCTAGTTTGGTTGGAGGAAATAATTTTAAGCAGTAGCGGACTAATTATATTAGCAATCTAATTAGCAATGAGTTTATGAAAGAAGGTGCAAAGGATAATAGCTCTGAAATTGCCCCAAGATTCAGGATTATTAATTTTGGGAATGAGAATAATTGAAGTGCTAGAAAAATATCTAGGTAAAGGGTTACTCTCAAAAAATCAAAACAAAGATCAACAATGCCTTAATAATAGCAATGTTAAAAGAATTGAGTGTAGCCTTCAAAATGAATCGTGTTCATGCTATTTAGAATACTACCAATATCAGCTTTCGTAGGACACAAACTATGCAAGTGGTTTTCATCATTAGAGATCGTGGAGGGGCTCAAGTGTGTGTTGGAGAGGGCTTCTAAGGAGGGGTTGTTGTTTAATAAATTTTGAAAATGATGTATGAACGAATCTTTAATATCATTATTATCAGTAATCCAGGTGTCGTTATCATTTTTGATTTTTTTAATAGAGTTTAAGGCTTTCTTTCTTTTAAAAAGAGCATGGAAGTACTTTGTGTTTCTATCACCATCAGCAATATGTTTGCTAGCGCCTTTTTGGTGCCGGTTCTATATTCTTATAATTAATCATGTTATCTTTAGTTACATTCAATTCATCAAGCTTATTAGAGTCAGTCAAAAAAACATCTTCAAGAGAGCAAACAAGTTGTTCCATATTTTGAGATTAGCAAAAGATTTTAAAATGATGCTTGTTCCACCAATTTAGATTTTGTTTAAGCCTTTTAGCTTAAGCCAAAGGTGAATCATGCCTTTAAATTATCGATGAATAGGGGCCCACCAATTAATGGAAACAACATTAATAAATTTTGATGGATCCATATATTTTGGAATCTAAAGGAGTAGGGAAGGATGGTCTAGTGGAGGGATTTTGATAGAAATCAAAAGTTGAGCATGGTCGATAAAGTTCTTAAATGTTCAATCAAAGTAAGAGGCCATCGATTGATCCAAAGGGAATTAAAGAGGGTCCTATGCCAAAGTCTAGAATTATGCCAGTAGAACCAAAAGCCAATATCAATCAGATTACAATCAAGAATCATATTAGAAAAGTATTCCATGGAATGAATGTTAGGAGAGCAACCTCCCCTTCTTTCCGAGGAAGCGAGAATAGTATTGAAATCACCACCAACCAACCAAGGTTTGTTGACAAAGGAGGCAAAGGTTCTTAAGTTATCCCAAAGGATGCTCCTACCAGTTCTATTACAAGATGCATAAATAAATGAACCAAGAGTAGAAAATTCACCCAATGAGATTTGAACATTAACCAATTGATGAAGGTCATCAAGGATAGAGATGTTGACTAAATTATTCCAAAAACACTAAATTTTATTGCTAATATTATAAAAGAAGTTTTGAAAGCCAAGCATTCTAGCAATCTGGGTGATCTTAGAGGAGTGTATCTAACACGTAAGGCTATGCTATGAGTACGAAAGGCTTCTAACACTGCTTTTGGACAACAGAGTCCCAATACCCCTAACATTCCAAATAAGAAAATTAATCATAATAAATAAGAAGAGAAAAGGAAAGATAATGAAGGATAAAAATAAGAAGAAGAAAGACACATGATGTAATCATTTATGGGAAGTTAGAGAAGATCTAGCTGTTCTAGTGGAGCTATTAGTGAACATTCTAGCTTTAAAGGATTTTTTCTTAGTAACAGTTTGAAAAGGTCTATCTCTGTCCAAAGTATCTCCATCCGAGAGAGAGTGATTGGTAAAATTTAGAGTAGGGCTAGTATCTGTCAAAACATTCCTAATTGTAATTTCCCCTTCTTTAGTGTCAGAATTAAGATGAGGGATTTGGTTAGCCTGAGTATCACTCTGAAGGGTAGGAGTGGGAGAGGTTGAGAAATAATTAATAGCACAATTTTCATGTTCATTTTCAAAAATACTTTTCAGATTTTGTTCCACTATCAAAGGATCAACATTTTTCAGATTTTATTCTTTCATCAAATGGGAACTTTCAGAATTAGTTTTCAGATTTTGTTCTAACCTAAAGTTCCCATTCAAGTCACCACTAGTGTTCATATGAGTCTCATCGGGTTCACTAGCCAAAAGGGGTAAGGTAGAATGAATCAAGGTATTATCTAGAGGAACCAAATTATTACAATTAGAAGCAATAATAGGTAAGTTATCATTGGCCTCCTCATGAACCTCATGAGCCTTATTATTAACCTGCTCAGAATGCTCTCCAATAGACAAATCAGTAGATAGTAATCCCTTTTGAGTGACTTTAGGCACATAAGCCAATTTATTAGTTTTTTCATTTGCTAGAGTGGGATTAGGATCTGCCAGTTTAATCTTTATAAGATGAGGATGCAACACAAAGCATTCAAAATGATCATGACCATGAATCTTACAGTGCATGCAAAAAATAGGGAAATTTTCAAATTCCACTTTTTGATTATAACCAAATTTCTCAGAGCCTATCCATACTTATTTAGGATACTTTTTGGTAATATCAATCTCAACTAAAATATGAGCAACTGATGGCCATGATCTCGTAGTGGTGGCCTGATCAATTTGAAGGGGCCGACCAAAGAGAGCCCCAACCGCAAAGAGAACTTGATGGGTAACGTAATGTATTCTCATGTTTGGAAAAGCTAGACATAAAGGAATAATTGGGGATTCCACTTTGACATCAAGAAGAGGAAACCATTTTAAAAGTCTCATTTGATAATTATACACAAAGTAGGAGCGACGAGCAAAAACTCTTGAGTAATCTAAGTCATTAGATAGCTGAATAAGGATATGCCTAGGATCAATCAATCCTATAGTGAAAATTCTTTAAGCTATGAAAAAAGGATCGGATGTTATCAAGAGTCGGGCGATGTAAGGAAAATTTACCAACTAAAGAGAATTCAAAAGGCTTCGCCAATTTTTCCATGTCAAGATCCGAGCACACACAAAGCAGTTCCACGAAAAGATGTTGAAATCAAATTGACCAAAGCATTAGAGGAAGTGTTCTTACCAGATAATTCATCTTTGAAGGAATTAACAATAGGCAGAGTAGTGGATGGAGTCAGATCCATAATACCTTGTAAATCAAATCCTAAGCCTCAAGTTGAAGAGCTCAGCTGAAAGCCGCCTTCACCATTGAAAGAGCAAGGACACTCAGCAGCCAAACGAGACCAAAAAAATTATGATCGAGGAGGATTGAAAAATGGCCAAGCCACAAGGAAAATGCAAGGGAACACAAAAGCGCTAGAGAGCGTCGCGGCCGAGAGAAGGTTGAGAGGATTAAATTGGATTTTGGTTTTAGGTTTGGGTTGGTTTAGTTTAGGGTTTAGGGTTTAGGGTTTAGGCTTTAGGGTTTAGTGTTTTTAGGGTTTAGGGTTAGTTTAGGATTTAAAGCTTAGGGTTATAGGTTTTGGGTTTAGGGTTTCAGGTTTAAGGTTAGTGGGGTTTAGGGTTAGGTTGGTTTAGGGTTTAGGTTTAGGGTTAGATTTAGGCAGGGCCAGTTTAGGTTTAGGGTTTAGGTTTAGAGTTTTTAGTATCAGGTTTAGGAGTAGTTTGTAGGTTTTAGGGTTTGGGGTTTTATAGATTTATGGAGTTGGTAGTTAGTTTAAGTTTAGGGTTTAGGCTTTAGGGTTTGGTGGGATGGATGGTTTAGGTTAGTAGGGACAGATTTAGGGGTTTGGTATGGAGGTTTAGGTTTTAAGGAATAGAGTGGATTTAGGTTTAGGTTTAGAATGAAGGAAGAGGTTTAAGGGTTTAAGTTTAGGGCCTGGTAGTAGTAGATAGTTATGGTAGGTTTTATTTATTTTAGTTTACTTTATTTTAATTTTTAGGTTTAGTTTTTTTTAGTTTAAGTTTAGGTTTTATTTTTTAGTTATTTTTAGGTTTATTTTTTAGGTTTATGATTTTATTTAGTATCTATTTTATTTAATTTGAGTTTTATTTTATTTTTATTCTACGTTTAGTTTTTAGTTTATATAGGTTTTTTATTTTTATGTTTACTTTATTATTTAGTTTAGTTTTGGTTTTTAATTATTTTATTTTAGTTTACTTTTTATTTTATTTTATTTTTAGGTTTAGGTTTAAGTTTAGGTTATTATTTTGTTTAAATTTAGGTATTTTTATTTTAATTTTAGGTTTATTTAGTTTATTTACATTTTAGGAGGGTTTATGGTAGGATTATTTTTATGGTGGAGGGTAAGGAGGAGTTTTTTTTAGGGTTTAGGCTTTAGGGTTTTAGGGTTTAGTTGAAGGTGGGTTAGGGTTTTTTAGGGTGGGTAGTTTAGGAAAGTTTAGGAAGCATTTAGGAGGGTTTAGGGTTTAAAGTGTAGTTTAGGTTGGGGTAGGGTTGAGTTAGGTTAGATTAGGATTTAAGGTTAAGGGTTAAGGGTTTAATGTTTAGGTTTTATGGTTTAGTTCTTAGGGTTTATGGTTTAGGGTTAATTTTGGTTTTAGGGTTTAGGGTTTAAGGTTTAGGGTTAAGGGTTTTTTAGGGTTTAGGGTTGTTGGTTTAGGGCATAATGTTTAGGATAGTTTTAGGGTTTTGGGTTTAGGATATAATGTTTAGGATTTTTCTTTAAAAAAAATTAAAGGAAATAATAGGTTTAAGTTTATTTAGTTTATTTTATATGTTCATTTAGGTTTATTTTTTATAGTTTTATTTATTTATTTTATGTTTATTTACTTTAGTTTAAATTTTTTATTTTAGTTTATCTTTTAGGTTTAAGTTTACATTTACGTTTATTATTTTAGTTTAGTTTTATTTTTATTTTATTTTTAGATTTAATTTTTATTATATATTTTAAAGTTCAAGTTTTATTTTTTATTTTTAGGTTTAAGTTTAGGTTTTTAATTTACTTTTTCAGGTTTAGGTTTTACATTTTTATTTTAGGTTTATTTTTAGGATTAGGTTTTTTTTTGTTTATTTTATTTTATTTAGTTTATCTTTGGGCTTAGGTTTAGTTTATTTTAGGTTTAGGTTCAAGTTTTATTTATTTTAGTTTAGTTTATTTAAATTTAGCTTTAGGTTTATTTTATTTTTATTTTAGGTTTAGGTTTTTTTTTTTAGTTTAGGGTTTAGGTTTTATTTTTTAATTTATTTTAAGGTTTTATTTTTTGGTTTATTGCTTAGGTTTAGGTTTCTATTTTGTTCTTATTTTATTTTATTTTAGGTTAATTTTATTTTTATTTTACATTTAGGTTATTTTTTTAGGTTTATTCTATTTTTTTAGTTTAGTTTAGGTTTATATTTATTTTCTTTTTGTTTAGATTTTATATTTTATTTTATTTTATTTTTACCTTTAGGTTTAGGTTTTAGTTTAGGTTTTTATTATTTTTTATTTTTTATTTTATTTTAGGTTTTCTTATTTATTTTTTTGTATGTTTTATTTAGTTTAGGTTTGGGTTTATAGGTTTTTAGCATTTAAGGTTTAGGGTTTTCAGTTTAGGGTTTAAGGTTCAGGGTTTAGGGTTTAGGGTTTAGGTTTTATTTATTTTACTTTAGTATACTTTAATTTAGGTTTATGTTTATTTTATGTTTACATTTTTTTTAGTTTAAGGTTTAGGTTTTATTTTTAATTTATTTCTAGGTTTCTTTTTTAGGTTTAGGATTTTATTTAAATTTTATTTTCTTTATTTTAGTTTTATTTTATTTTCATTTTACATTTAAATTTTAGTTTATTTAGGTTTTTTATTTTTATGTTTATTTAATTTTTTAGTATAGTTTAGGTTTTTATTTATTTTATTTTAGCATAGTTTTTATTTTATTAATTTATTTTATTAATTTATTTTATTTTTAGGTTTAAGTTTAAGTTTATGTTATTATTTTATTTAGATTTAGGTTTTTTATTTATTTTATTTTTAAGTTTTATTTAGTTTAGGTTTACATTTTTAGGGGTTTAGGGTTTAGGGTATAGGTTGTAGGTTTTATGGTTTAGGGTTTAGGGTTTAGGATTTAGAGTTTAGGGTTTTAATATTTAGGGTTTATAATTTAGGCTTTAAGGTTTACGGTTTTAGGTTTAGGGTTTAGATTTTAGTGTTGAAGGTTTAGGGTTTAGGTTTTAGGGTTAGTTTTAGGGTTTAGGGTTTGTGTTTAGGGTTTAGAGTTTAAGGTTTAAGGTTTAGGTTTAGTATTTAGTTAGGTTTAGGGTTGAGGTTTAGTGTTTAAACTTTAAGTTTAAATTTTAGGTTTAGGTTAGGTTTCTGAGGAGTTTAGTTTAGTGTTTTAGGTTTAGGTATTTAGGGTTTAAAACTTAGGGTTATAAGTTGGTTTATAGTTTAAGTTTAAGGTTAGTTAGGGTTTATAGTTTAGCTTAGGGTTTAGTTTAAGTTTCAAGTTTAAGTTTATTTAGTTGTAAATTTAGATTAAATGTTAGGAGGTTTGGTTTAAGTTTAGAGTTTTAGGTTTAGTATTTTAGGGTTTAAGTTGAGTTTAGGGTTAAGTTTAAGGTTTAGGGTTTAGTGTTTAGCTGGGTTTAGGTTTTGTGATTTATAGTTTAGGGTTAACAGGTTTAAGGGAATTTGGGTTTAGGGTTTTTGGTTTAGGGTTTAGACTTTAGGGTTTAGGGATTTTTGGGTTTTTTGTTTAGGGTATAGGGTTAGTTTAGGGTTTAAGGTTCAAGGTTTTAGGCTTTACGATTTTGAGTTTAGGATTTAGGGTTTGTATTAGAGTTTATGGTTTAGGGTTCACAGTTTAGGGTTTAGGGTTTAAGGTTTAGGGTTTAGGGTTTAGGTTTTATTTATTTTAGTTTACTTTATTTTAATTTTGGTTTTAGGTTTAGGTTTTTTTTAGTTTAAGGTTTAGGTTTTATTTTTTAGTTATTTTTAGGTTTATTATTTAGGTTTATGATTTTATTTAGTTTCTATTTTATTTAATTTTAGTTTTATTTTATTTTTATTTTACGTTTAGTTTTTAGTTTATATAGGTTTTTTATTTTTATGTTTATTTTATTGTTTAGTTTAGTTTAGATTTTTATTTATTTTATTTTAGTTTACTTTTTATTTTTTTTTATTTTATTTTTAGGTTTAGGTTTAAGTTTAGGTTATTATTTTGTTTAAATTTAGGTATTTTATTTATTTTATTTTTAGGTCTTATTTCATTTAGGTTTTCATTTTTAAAGGTTTAGGGTTTAGGGTCTAGGGTTATATGTTTTATGATTTAGGGTTTAAGGTTTAGGGTTTAGGGTTGAGGGTTTTAGGGTTTAGGGTTTAGGGTTTAGGCTTTAGGGTTTAGGGTTTTAGCATTTAGGGTTTAGTGTTTAGGGTTGAAGGTTTAGGGTTTAGGGTTTAGAGTTAGTTTTAGGTTAAGAGTGTGTTTAGGGTTTAAGTTTAGGGTTTAACATTTTAGGTTAGCATTTAGGGTTTATAGTTTAGGTTAGTGTTTAGGGTTTAGGGTTTAGTGTTAGGGTTAGGGTTTAGGTTAGATTTTAGGTTAGATAAGGTTTAAGTTAGGGTTTAGGGTTTAGGGTTTAGGGTTTATGTTTAAGGTTATAGTTTATTTAGGGTTTCATTAGGTTATCGGATTAGGTTTAGTTTCTAGTTTAAGTGAGGTTAGGGTTTATAGTTTAGCTTAGTTTAGGTTTAGATATAAGGTTTAGGAGTTTAAGGTTTAGGTTTAGGTTTATAGTTTAGGTTTTAAGTTCTGATTTAGTTTAAAACTTAGGTTTAAGTTTAGGTTTTAAAGTTTAGGGTTTAGGTAGGGTTTAAGGTTTAGTTGTTTAGTTTAAGTTTAGGTTTAGTTTTAGGTTTTGTATTTTAGGGTTTAGTGTTTAGTTTAGTTTAGGGTTTTGGGTTTAGGTTTAGTGTTTACTTTAGGGTTTAGTTTTAGGTTTTAGGATTTAGGGTTTGCTTAGGGTTTAGGGTTAGGTAAAGGTTTAGGGTTTAGGGTTTACGGTTTAGGCTTTAGGCTTTATGGTTTTTGGGGTTTAGTGTTTAGGGTTAGTTTTGGGTTTAAGGTTCAAGGTTTTAGGCTTTAGGGTTTAAGTTTAGATTTAATGTTATTTATGATTAGGTTTCTGATTTAGGGTTTTTTGGTTTAGGGTTTATAGTTTAGGTTTAGTTTATTTAGGTTTTATTTTAGGTTTATTTTATTTTTTAGTTTAGTTTATTTTTTTATATATTTTATTTTTGTTGAATTTATATTTTTATTTTTAGGTTTAGGTTTATGTTTAGATTTTAGTTTAGGTTTTTATTTTATTTTATTTCGGTTTAGTTTTTTTATTTATTTTATTTTAGGTTTTATTTAGTTTAAGTTTAAGTTTTTAGGTTTTTAGAGTTTAGGGTTATGGTTTAGGGTTTAGGGTTTAGGGTTTAGGGTTTTAGGGTATAGTTAGGGTTTAGGGTTTAGGGTTTTAGGGTTTAGGGTTTAGGGTTTAGGGTTTAGGATTTGGGTTTTATTTATTTTAGTTTAGTTTATTTAAGTGTAGGTTTAAGTTTATTTTATTTTGTTTATTGTAGGTTTAGGTTTTTTTTTAGTTTAGGGCTTAATTTTTCAAGTTTTACTTTTAGGTTTAAATTTTTTTTTAAGTTTTACATTTAGGTTTATTTTTTTGCTTTAGGTTTTTTTTAGTTTATTTTATTTTATTTTAGGTTTATTTTCTTTTCATTTTGCATCTAGTTTTTATTTTATTTAGGTTTTAGGTTTTTTGTTTAGTTTAGGTTTTATTTATTTTATTTTAATTTTAATTTTATTTTATTTTATTTTATTTTAGGTTTAGGTTTAGGTTTAGATTTAGGTTTAGTTTAGGTTTAGTTTAGGTATTTAGTTTAGTTTTATTTATTTTATAGGTTTATTTATTTTAGATTTAGGTTTTAGTTTTAGGGTTTAAGGTTATGGTTTTAGTTTATAGTTTAGGTTTAGGTTTGGTTTAGGTTTTAGAAGTTTAGGTTTAGGTTAGAGTTTAGGGTTTGGGGTTTAACATTCAGGGTATTATGGTTTAGGGTTTAGGTTTTTGAGTTTAGGGTTGTAGGTTTAGGGTTCGGGTTTAGGGTTTAGAGTTTAGTGTTTAGGGTTTTAGGGTTTAGGGTTTAGGGTTAGGGTTTAGGTTTTAGGTTTTGGGTTTAGTGTTAGGCTTTAGGGTTTAGGGTTTTTGGGGTTTAGGGTTTACTAACTTTGATTTAGGGTTAGTTTTGGGAAAATATAGAATTTTATTGCCACAAAAGGTTAAGGTCCTCAGATAACCTCCACAAACTACTGTCAGCTGAAAGTAAATCTATCTATCAACCAAAAACAAAAAGTAAGAAAGCAAAAGATACAAATTGATTAACAAGATAAGCCAATGGAAGATTAGGGCCAAAGCTCTTGGGATGAGGAATGCATGACACTATGAAGCAAAAGAGAACAAGAGAATTGCACGCAAAATTGTAGGAAAAAAAAAAGTAGCGATTAAGGTAATACACAGTGAAAAATGAAAGCGTAAACCAAAAAAGATGATAAGAGAAGGCTCAGTGTCACCAAGTTGGGGTAGATGCAAATATGAGCATCCATACTTGAAGGGTTACATCACAAGAGCTACCAAACCAAAAGGGTGAAATCATCACGACCATCATAGCCAACTATAGCCACCATTTGTAGAAAGTCTGTTGAGCCTTAGTACACTGCAAACCTAAGCAAATATCTTGAATAGAAAAGCGAAAAAAGCGAGAATGGGCAAGGGATCCCATGCAGTAAATGTCATCATATTAGGCACCATGTCATGAGAATCCCAACACAAATGAAAGTGAACCATCATTGTCAGGTCTACCATATTTTTAAGCAGGTCTAAGTGTTTAATTAGATCAGCATGAAGACCCACCCAGGAAAACAAGAAAAGGCGGATAAATAAGAAGCATAAAAGACTAATAGAAAGACCTGCTGAAATCCAGTAAGGCAAATAAAATAGCATGGAATTAACCCCATCCCAAACATATGGGACAAATATTAAACAAATAGTCCTGTTAGACAGCCCAGTAAACTGCCCAGGGATATACCCCAGAATAATAAGTGCAATGAAAGAAAGCAATGCAGAAGTTAACAACCTCTTTATTACAGAAGTTATAGAAGTTTGTAACCAGCAAGTGTAAGGCAAGACAACATATCCCAAGCCCAAATTACCACATGGTGCGAGTCTATCAGAGCGGATGGGAATGCGGCATATTAGATGAACCATAAGGACGCGGTAATAAGTGCTCCCCACCACAAACAACTCAAGTAAAGACAATTAGAGACAATCCCGAGATAACTGAGCTTCGGTAATCCAGTTTAGCCTTCAACAAAGATAGTAATAGCCAGCAAGCTGGCCATAAATCCACCCATTCAGAGTAAACAATGCATAGGTTAAAATCAAATTAGGCAAAACAGGAAGAAAATAGTAGCAGGTTAAGTAGATCTCAAACATCAGGTATTTAGCAGCAGCCTAGTTGCAATCAGCAAAAACATTCAGAAAAGTAACAGCAACAAATAATCAAAGATAACTGGACATAGGACAGTCCAACAATGAAAACAACAATACAATTATTGCACACACCATATGATAAGCCAGTGAAAAGAAGAGATGCAAAAAAGACACAAAATGGATTTAAAAGATAATCAACATTGAAATCCTTCAAGGTAAAGATGAGCAGGCTAGCAGCTAAACCAAAATCCTCAGGAAAAGTAGACTGGAAAGAAACCATAAAGAAAGACCAATCCTACAAAGAGATAATAAAAATAACCAGAAAATTGCAATTTCTCTCTTGATAGGTTGGGAAGATGGGGTTACCAAAATAAATCAACAAAACAACACCATGATAAAGCCCAGTAGCATTTTTGGGCATAAAACCCAATGATCCAGTTCTAACAACCAAGATAGGAAAAATAACAAGTTGGCCATAAAACCACCCATTCAAAATAGACAATGCATAAGATAAATTCAAGGTAGATAATGAAGTGGCATGGCCAAGTCTAGCTGAACCAAGATGGAAAAAATAGCAGTTTAGATAGGCCTCAAACATGTGATGATCAGCTGCGCTATTGCAAACAACAATAATAAGCAGAAAAGGAAAAGCCACCATGCAGCCAAAAACCTCAAAAGAGACCTGGTGATAAGATCCCAAAACCGAAGCGACTTGTTGAGCATTAATCAGTTCACAACAACCAAGGCGATTACCAACAAGGCGGCCAAAATCCACCCATTCAAAGTAAGCAGTGCATAGGTTAATATCCAATTAGGCAATAGCATAATCACAGTGATATGCACAATTATAACAGAACCAATAGGGAAAAAATAACAGTAGATTAAATAGACTTTAAACATCAGGTGATCAGCTGCAGCCTGGTTGCAAATAGCAAAAATAGTGGGGCAACAAACAAGAAGTAATTGAACCTGCAGAAACAATCAGAAAAATAATAGGCAACAAACAGCCACCAGCCACAAAGGCAGCCTACTGGATAATGGACCCAATAATCCAACTGCCAACAAATAAAATAGCACTACAATGATTTCACCAACCATAAGATAAGCCAAAAAAGAATATTTGGGCAACATAGCCATAGAAAGGGTTCAAAAGTAAGCCATCAATGAAATCCTTCAAGACAAGGAGAAGCGAGGTTAATGAACTACCATCCTAAAAAAAATAGACTAAAGGAAATCATTAAGTAAGTCAATCCGCAAAGAAACAATAATAATAACAAGGGTATTGCGGTTTCTCTTACAGTTGGGGGGATGAGATTAGCAAATATAATCGACAAACCACCCCAAGAGCGACCTACGGACAAAAGGCCTAGAAATCCAACGAGAATTAAAACATCAAAAAATATATTGCACCCACCATAAGAAAAGCGGTAAAAATAATGTTACAACATCAATTATAAAGTGGTCCAAAGGAAAGCCATCTTTAAGATCCATCAAGACACATAATATCAGGCCAGCAGCTAATCCCATAGCATCAGTAATAATAGACTGGATGAAAATCAGGAAATAATTCCAATCCTGTAGAAAAGAAGTTATAATAGCAAAGATATTGCAATTTCTCTCCTTATAGGTTGTGGAGGTAAGGTTATGGAACATAGGAGGGGGCCATAACCATAATAAGGAGAAGAATAGATAAATTAGGCCCAGCCATAAGGGTATACAGAAGTATAGCATTTAAACATTGAGACAAGTGCCCCAGAATATAATTTCAGAAAGAGGAAAGGAGGAAGAACACAACTTTAATCATAAAATAAGAAATAATAGGATCCATAATCAAAATATTGATGGCAAGAGCTCTGTCCCTGTTGATCAAAAAATAAAGCAGAAAATAAAGTATAAAGTAATACATCTCCCTCAAGAAAACAAGAAACACCTTACCCTTAAAAGTGGAAGCATTAGAAGCGGTAAGGCCCCATTTAAGGTTGGGAGAGTTAAACCAACAGCAGATGCCACATAGATCAGCAAATAACCACCAAGGGGTATCAGGATGCATCAGCAAATTCCAAATGAACTTCAACACATTAAATAGGAACGTGAGCGAGCCCCAATTAAAGCTAGGTAATTAAACCAACAACAAGGGATATCAGGATGATGCATCAGCAAATTCCCAAGAAATAGCAACACTAAATAGAAAATGATCATGCAATTAATCAGGTAATATAGCAGATCAATCCAAAGGTTGGATTAATTTCTAAGATAAGGGAGTCCAGTATTATCCAGATTCACCAATCCACGCAAATGTTTAGGAAGACTAAGTTGATCAAAGAATTTGTTACCATCCAATCTAGCACCCAGATTGGCAAGGTATTCAACACATGCATTACCCTCACGTCATACATGAGAGATTTTAAAATAGAGTTGAGAAATAAGAACTCTAGTCTGCTTGAGAAGATAGTACAATTCTGCACTGCCCATTTTGGTGGAAGTCAAAAGATCAATCAACAGCAGGGCATCCACCTCAATCTAAATATTGAGTCAACCTTTTTGAAGGCAAATCTCCAGAGCTTTGTACACTGCCATTAGCTCAGCAAAAGGAATAGAGCATGTATTAAGGGGGTAAGCAAAAGCACATAGGACTTTACCATTAGGGTTTCTAAAAATGCCACCACAGCCAAAAGCATTTTGAGAGATAGAGACATCAGTGTTAATTTTAATATTATTAACATGAGGTTTTACCCAATAAACAATCTTGTCATCTTTACAGTTGGGTTGATCCGCAAGTTAAAACCCAGTTTAATGGCCACAAATTTACAACCTTTGAATTGTTTGTAGTTAATTAAATTGGCATTGAATAAGTCACAGATTTTCTTTTAATTCTAGCAATTATCCTCATGTGGTTCATAGGAATCCCATAATGTTTTGCATCATTTTTTTCCATCCATATGAACCAAATAAGAGTGATAGCAGTTATGACTTTAATGTGACCTTTAGTAGTGTTATCGAAATAAACTTCGAGAAGCTGGTATAAAGTTAAGGAGCCATTGAATTTGACAATGTTAAAGAGATCATCATACAAATCCAAAGTTTGGATGCAATGCTCGTTAACAAAACATGATTTACATTCTCAATGTGAAAGCAGCAGTGGCATTTTGAAGGTAAGTGAAAACCTTTCCCCCACATCAAGGAGTCAACAGGATGAAGTTTTTCAAAATATGCCAAGTAAGAATAGAAAAAAAAGTAGGAATAGTGTTATTCCAAAGTTTGAAAAACACATTGGAAAAATCATGAGCTTCTTTAATATGAATCCAAACATTTTTAAAGTTGAAATCACCATTTTTAGAAAGCTTAAAAAGGATCTAATCATGATTGCTAGGTATGATAGGAATAGTAGTAAGCTTGTTTAAAAGAGAGGAAGGAATATAATCAGTAAGCTTACTATTGTTCCACATATTATTCTGCCAGAAAGAGTTCACTTTAATAACAGCAGTGGAATGGGTAGAAAGTAAAGCATCAATGGACCCACCACCAGTCCAATTATCTTGCCAAAAGAAAGTGGTGATAGAGTTAATCCCCCAAGAAATTAATGATTTGACATCCCATTTGATGGAAGAAAGTCTTTTCCAAATAGGAGAGTCTCCCTCTTTATAGGGGCAAATGAGAGGGTGCTTACCCTAGAAGTATTTAGCAGTCATGAAATTAGCCCAAAGACTATTGTTACTCTTAAAATTTCACCATTGTTTATAGGAAAAAGTAGTGATAGCTTCATTGATAGGCTTACATCCAAGACCACCTTCAGCAAGAGTGCCATAGCTTTTATACCAAGAGGTCCAGTGCATTCTTTTAGAGGAATTGTTGCTAGAAAATTTTGTTAAGGCGCTCAATTCGTTAATGGTAGAATTGGTCGACACAATGGTTTGAATGAGATATAGAGGCATGGAGTTAAGGGTGCTCTTAATCAAAGTGAGCCTACCACAAAATGAGAGTAAATGAAATTCCCAAGCTTTTATTAGAGATTTTTGGATTAACTCATCAAAAGATGAGATCTTTTCGACCTTTAAAAGCGAGCACCAAGATATTTAATAGGAAGTTGATGTTCCTGGAAATTAGTAATTCTCAAGATTTGGTTGATCCTATTACTAGAGATTTTAGAGAAAAGAATGAAACAACTTTTGCCTTCGTTAAGAAAAAGGCCACTTTCATTGCCAAATTTATTTAAAAGATTCTTAATAGTTTTAATGTAAAGAATAGAGGCATTGCAAAAGATTATAAAGTCATCAGCAAAACTAAGATGAGAGATCGGAAGACCACCTTGAGTTCTAAAAACATGCTAGGGTTATTATAGAAAAGATCATTCAGGCTCCTCGAAAGATATTCAACAACAATAATAAAAAGAGAGGGTGAAAGGGGATCACCTTGTCTCAAGCCATGCATCGAAGGGAAAAAAACCAAGGGACTCACCATTCATGATAACGGAGAACCAAACATTGGAAATACAATTTTTATGAGGAGGATAAAATTATCAGAAAACCCAAGCAACTGAAAAATTTGAAAGAGGAAATCTCAAGAGAGGTTGTCAAAAGCTTTAGAGATGTTCAGTTTGACAAGGATGTTGCCACCTCTGATAGGAACGTCAATATCATGAATCAGCTCTTGGGCTAGAAGTATGTTATCAGATATAGCTCTACCTTTAATGAAGCCAGTTTGGTTGGGGAAATAATTTTAGGCAGCAGTGAACTAATTCTATTAGCAATTAATTTAGCAATGAGTTTATGAAAGAAGGTGCAAAGGTTGATAGGTCTGAAATAGCCCCAAAATTTAGGATTATTAATTTTGAGAATGAGAACAATGGAAGTGCTAGAAAAATATCTAGGTAAGGGGTTGCCATCAAAAAAATCAATAACAGCATCAACAAGGTCAAACTTGATAATAGGCCAATAGTGCTGGAAGAATTGAGTCATGTAGCCTTCAGAGCCAGCAACAGAATCATTGTTCATGTTATTAAGAATACTACATATCTTAGTTTCCGTAGGATGCAAACTGAGCAAGTGGTTGTCATCATTAGTAATCATTGAAGGAATCAGGTGTGTGTTGGAGAGGGCTTCTAAGGAAAGGTTGTTGTTTAATAAGTTTTTAAAATATTATATGACAGAATCTTTAAAATCATTATTGTCAGTGATCCAGTTATCATTTTTGATTTTTTTAATAGAGTTTAAGGCTTTCTTTTTTTTAGAAGAGCATGGAAATACCTTGTATTTTTATCACCATCAGCAATATGTTTGCTAGCAGCCTTTTGTCGCCAGTTGGTTTCCTCCATGTTCTGATAATTAATCAAGTTTTCTTTAGCTGCATTCAACTCCTCAAGCTTAGTAGAATCAGTCAAAATAGCATCTTCAAGAGAACAAACTAATTGCTCCATATTTTTGAGATTGGCAAAAGATTTTTAAAATGATGCTTGTTTTACCAAGTTAGGTTTTGTTTAAGCCTTTTAAGCTTAAGCCAAAGGTGAATCATACCTTTAATGGAATTATCTAGATGAATAGGGGCCACCCAATTAATGGAAACAACATTTATTAAATCACTATGTTGGATCCACATATTTTGGAATCTAAAAGAAGTATGGGAGGATAGTCTACTGGAAGGATTTTTGACAGAAATTAGAAGTGGTGCATGGTCAGATAGAGTTCTGCTCAAATGTTCAACAGAAGTAAGGGGCCATTGATTGATACAAAGGGAATTAAAGAGGGTCCTATCAAGCCGCTTCCAGAGTCTAGAGTTATGCCACATATAGTCAAAGCCTAAAAAGCCAATATCAATCAGATTACAATCAAGGATCATATTAGAAAAATCTTCCATGGAATGAATGTTAGGAGAGCAACCTCCCCTTCTTTCCAAGAAGCAAGAATAGTGTTAAAATCACCCGCAAGCAACCAGGGTTTGTAGACCGAGGAGGCAAAGGTTCTTAAGTTATCCCAAAGGATGTTCCTACTAGCTCTATTACAAGATGCATAAATAAAGGAACCAAGAGCAAAAAAATTCACCCAATGAGATTTGAACATTAACCAATTGTTGAAGATCATCAAGGATAGAGATGTTGACTAAATTATTCCAAAAGCACCAAATTTTATTGCTAATATTATAGAAGAAATTTTGAAAGCCAAGCATTCTAGCAACATGGGTGATCTTAGAAGAGTGTATGAATGGTTCAATAACAACAAGTAAGGCTATGTTATGAGTATGACAAAGGCTTTTAATATGATTACGGACAATGAGAGTCCCAATACCCCAAACATTCCAAATAAGAAGATTGATCATAATAAAATAGAAGAAAAGGAAAATAGATAACTAAAAAAATAAAAAGAAAGAAGAAGAGACAACATGAAACAATTATTTATGGGAAGTTAGAGAAGATCTAGTGGTTCTGGTGGAGCTATTAGTGAACATTCTAGCTTTAAGTGATTTTTTTTAATAACAGTTTGAAAAGGTCTATCTATGTCCAAAGTATCACCATCCGAGAGAGAGTGATTTACGATATTAAGAATAGGACCAGTATCTGTCAAAGCATTCCTAATGGTAATTTCTTCTTTAGTGTCAGAATTAAGTTGAGAAATTGGGTTAGCATGTGTATCACTCTGTAGGGTAGGAGAAGGAGAGGTTGTGAAGCCATTAATAGCATAGATTTCATGCTCAGTTTTAGAATTACCTTTCAGATTTTGTTCCATGACCAAAGGATCACCATTTTTTAGATTTTGTTCTTTCATCAGATGAACAATTGCAGAATTTGTTTTCAAATTTTGATTCAACCTGAAGTTTCCATTCAAATCACCACTAGGGTTCATATGAGTCTCCTCAGGTTCACTAGCCAAGAGGGGAGATTAGACTGAGTCAAGGTATTGTCTTGAGGAGCCAAATTATTACAATTAGAAGAAATGTTAGCTAAATTATCATTAGCCTCCTCACGAACCTCATAAGAATTATTTTTAACATACTTAGATTGCTCTTCAATAGGCAAATCAGTAGATAATAAAAGAGTAGGGGTAGGGGATGAGTTCCATTTTGAGTGACTTTAGGCACATAAGCAAATTTATTGATTTTTTCATTTGCTAGAGAGGGATTAGGATCTAGCAATTTATTCTTTTTAAGATGAGGATGCAACACAAAGAATTCATAATGATCATGACTATGAATCTTACAATGTGTGCAAAAAATAAGAAAATTTTCAAATTCCACTTTTGATTATAACCAAATTTCTCAGAGCAGATCCATACTTCTTTAGGATACTTTTTGGTAATATCAATCTCAACCAAAATATGAGCAATTGAAGGCCATGATCTTGCAGCTGTGGCCTGATCAATTTGAAGAGGCCGACCAAAAAGAGCACCAACCGCAAAGAGAACTTGATGTGTAACGTAGTGTATTCTCATATTAGGAAGAGCTAGCCATAAAGTAACAATTGGAGATTCCTCTTTTACATCAAAAAGAGGAGACCATTTTAAAAGCCTCATTTGACAATTATACATAAAGTAGGATCAATCAAAGTCATTAGAGAACTGAATAAGAATATGCCTAGGATCAATCAAATCGATAGTGAAAATGCCAGAGAGCTTTAGGCTAAGAAAAAATGATCAGATGTTATCGAGAGTTGGCCGACGTAAGGAAAATTTACAACTAAAGAGAATTCAAAAGGCTTCGCCAACTTTTCCACGTCAAGATCCGAACACATAAAAGCAGGCATCCCACGAAAAGAGGTTGAGATCAAATTGACCGTAGCATTAGGGGAAGAGTTCTTACCAGATAATGCATCCTTGAAGGACTTAACAGCAGGCACAATAACAGATGATGTCGGATCCATAATACCATGAAAATTAGAAGCCCTAGCCAATGCCTCCAAGTTTGAAAAGCTCGGCTGCGCGAAAAGCGGCTCCTCCACCATTGAAAGAGCAAAGGGAAACTCAAATTAGTGGCCAATCAAAGACAAATAATCAAAAATTATGATCGAGAAGGATCGAAGATCGCCAAACCACAGGAAAAGAAAGAACCTCGAGAGCGCCCGAGCGTGAGTCGAGTTGATTTAAGGTTATTTTAGCTTAGTTTGGGGATTTTATGGTTTAGGGTTTAGGGTTTAAGTTTTATTTATTTAAGTTTAGTTTATTTTAGTTTAGGTTTATATTTATTTTCTTTTGTTTATTTTAGGTTTAAATTTTTTTTTAGTTTAGGGTTTATGTTTAGTTCTTTAATTAGTTTTATGTTTTATTTTTGGGTTATTTTTTAGGTATAGGTTATTATTTAGTTTTATTTTATGTTTATTTTATTTTTATTTTACATTTAGTTTTTCTTTTATTTAGGTTTTTTATTTTTAGGTTTATTTTATTTTTTAGTTTAGTTAATGTTTTATTTATTATTTTATTTTATTTTTAGGTTTAGCTTTAGGTTTTAGTTTAGGTTTCTATTTTATATAGGTTTAGGTTTTTTAATTTATTTTATTTTTAGGTTTTATTTAATTTATTTTAATTTTAGATTTTATTTAGTTTAGGTTTAGGTTTTTAGGCTTTTAGGGTTTAAGGTTTATGATTTAGGGTTTATGGTTTAGAGTTTATGGTTTAGGGTTTGGGGTTTATGATTTAGGGTCTAGGGTTTTAGGTTTTATGATTTATGGTTTAGGGTTCAGTATTTTAGGGTTTAGGGTTTAGTTTAGACTTTTAAGGTTTAGGGTTTAGGGTTTAGGTAGGGTTTAGAGTTTAGGGTTAGTTTAGGTTTATATGGTTTTAGGTTAGGAGTTTAGGGTTTAGGGTTTTAGGTTTAGTGTTAGGGTTTAGGGTTTAGGGTTTAGGTTTAGGGTTTAGGTTTAGTGTTTAGGCTTTAGGGTTTTAGTTTTGTAGTTTAGGGTTTAGGTTCAGGTTTAGGTTTAGGTGGTTTATAGTTTTAGTTTAGGGTTTAAACTTTAGAGGTTTTAGGTTTTTGTTAGTTTATGGTTTAAGGTTCAAGGATTCAGGCTTTAGTATTTTGGGTTTAGGATTTAGGGTTAGTAGTAGGGTTTATGGTTTAGGTTTTATGATTTAGGGTTTAGGGTTTAAGGTTTAGGGTTTAGGATTAGTTTAGGGTTTAGGTTTTATTTATTTTATTTTAGTTTATTTTAATTTAGGTTTATGTTTATTTTAGGTTTAGGATTTTTTAGTTTAAGGTTTAAAATTTATTTTTTATTTATTTTTAGGTTTATTTTTTAGGTTTAAGATTTTATTTAGTTTCTATTTTATTATATTTTAGTTTTATTTTATTTTTATTTTATGTTTAGTTTTTAGTTTATTTAGGTTTTTTATTTTTATGTTTATTTTATTATTTAGTTTAGTTTAGGTTTTATTTATTTTATTTTAGTTTACTTTTTATTTTTTATTTTATTTCATTTTTAGATTTAGGTTTAAGTTTAGGTTATTATTTTGTTTAAATTTGTGTATTTTATTTTATTTTAAGGTTTATGGTTTTAGGGGTTTAAGGTTTAGGGTCTAGGGTTGTATGTTTTATGATTTAGGGTTTAGTGTTTGGGGTTTAGGGTTCAGGGTTTTAGGGTTTAGGGTTTAGGGTTTTAGCTTTAGGGTTTAGGGTTTAGGGTTTTGGCTTTAGGGTTTAGGGTTTTAGGGTTTAGGGTTTAGTGCTTAGGGTTGAAGGTTTAGGGTTAGTTTTAGGGTTTAAGGTTACTGTTTAGGGTTTAGTGTTTAGGATTTAAGGTTTTAGGGTTTAGCATTTTAGGGTTAGGCTTTAGGGTTTAGGGTTTAGAGTTTAAAGTTTAGGGATTAGGGTTTTTGGGTTTAGGGTTAGGTTAACAAGTTTAAGTTGATTAGGGTTTTAGTTTAAGGTTTAGGTTTCTTGTTTTAAGTTTAAGGTTAGTTAGGTTTAAACTTAGGTTATAAGTTTTAGGTTTATGTTCAGTTAAGAGTGAGGGTTAGTTTAAGGTTTAGCTTGGTTTAAGGTTTAAGGTATAAGTATAGGTTTAGGTTTAGGGTTTAAGGTTTAAGTTTAGGTTTATAGTTTAGATTTAAACTTAAGGTTTCAGGGTTTTAAGTTTAGTTTAAGGTTTAAGTTTAGGGTTTAGGATTAGATTTAGGGTTTAGGTTTAGGTTTAGGCTTTAGGTGTATGTTTTAGTGTTTAGGTTTAGTTAGGTTTAGGTTTAAGTTTAGTATTTTAAACTTTAGGTTAAGTTTAGTTAGATTAGGGTTTGTGGTTTAGGGTTTATGGTTTAGGGTTTAGGCTTTTGGGTTTTTTTGGTTTATGGTTTAATGTTTAGGGTTAGTTTAGGGTTTAAGGTTCAAGGTTTTAGGCTTTACGGTTTAGGGTTTAGGATTTAGGGTTAGTGTTAGGGTTTATGATTCAAGGTTTATAATTTAGGGTTTAGGGTTTAGGGTTTAGGGTTAGTTTAGCGTTTATGGTTTAGGGTTTAGGGTTAGTTTTAGGGTTTATGGTTTAGAGTTTAGGGTTTAGGATTTTGTGTTTAGGGTTTAGTTTAGGGTTTAGGTTTTAAAATTTAGGTTTGTTTATTTAGTTTAGTTTATTTATTTTATATTTATTTAATTTTGTTTAGGATTTTTATTTTAGTTTTTTTTAGGTTTAGGTTTAGGTTTATGTTTATTTTTTTGTTTAGTTTTATTTTTATTTTATATTTTAGATTAGATTTGATTTTTAATTTATAGGCTTATGTTTAGGTTTTTATTTTATTCTTTTAGGTTTAGGTTTTAGGTTTTTATTTTAGGTTTATTTTATGTTTTATTTTTTAGTTTAGGTTTATGTTTTTTTTAGTTTATTTTATTTTATTTAGTTTAGTTTTAGGTTTAGGTTTAATTTATTTTAGGTTTAGGATTAGGTTTTATTTATTTTAGTTTAGTTTATTTTAGTTAAAGTTTATGTTTATTTTATCTTAATTTTTGGTTTAGGTTTTTTTTTAGTTTAGGGTTTAGATTTTATTTTATTTATTTATTTTTAGGTTATATTTTTAGGTTTATTGTTTAGGTTTAGGTTATTTAGTTTTTATTTTATTTAATTTTAGGTTTATTTTATTTTTATATTACATTTAGGTTTTATTTTGTTTAGGTTTTTTATTTTTTTAGTTTAGTTTAGATTTTTATTTATTTTATTTTACTTTAGTTTTTATTTATTATTTTATTTACTTTTTAGGTTTAGGTTTAAGTTTAGTTTTAAATTTAGGTTTAAGTTTTTGTTTATGTTTTATATTTTTATTTATTTATTTATTTTTGGTTTAGGCTTTTTTATTTATTTTATTTTTATGTTTTATTTAGTTTAGGTTTAGGTTTTTAGCTTTTTAGGGTTTATGGTTTAGGTTTAGTTTATAGTTTAGGGTTTGGGGTTTAGGATTTAGGGATTTTTTTGGGTTTAGGGTTTATGGTTTAGGGTTTACGATTTAGGGTTTTAGGCTTTAGGGTTTTTGGTTTAGGGTTTAGGGTTTTAGGGTTGAGGATTTAGGGTTTAGGGTTTAGGTTTAGCTTTCAATTTTAGTTTAGTGTTTATGGTTTTGTTTTAATAGAGAACAAATTCAGATTCAACATTTCTTCTTTTTGATTTCATCAACCAAGTAACACACCAAGTTTTCTAAGATGAAAGCGATGATAGAGATGAAAAATGAGCACGCATAGAGTAAATCAAAAACCCTAGATAACTAGAATCATCTCTACTATAAAGACACATTTCCATAAGCAGTAGATCAGATCAGTCGTTCTTTAGTTTCTCTAGTTCCCATCAGAACCATCCTGGCCTCTCGAGCAGTGGGATCCACCATCATATCCTTGATCTCTCCCCCGGCAGCCACCACGGTTATAACCTCCTTCGCTCTCCCATTCATAGGGTTGATAGTGTTGTTCCTGCAGTCAATGTTCCGCCCATTCTTAGGTTTAGGTTTAGGTTTTGGTTTATTTGGTTTTAGGGTTTAGATTTATTTTTAAATTTGTTTAGTTACTTTAGGTTTAGTTTTAGGGTTTGGGGTTTGGGGTTTATGGTTTAGGGTTATGTTTAGGGTTTAGGGTTTAGGGTTTAAGGCTTTAGGGTTTATGTTTTTAAGGTTTAGGTTTAGGGTTGTTGGTTTAGGGTTTTGGGTTTAGGGTTTAGGGTTTAGGGAGTAGGATTTAGGGTTTATGATTTTATATTTATTTTAGTTTATTTAGTTTATTTTTATTTGTTTTAGTTTTTTTATTTTTTATTTTTTTACATTTATTTTTTATGTTTATTTAGTTTAGTTTATTTATTTTAGTTTATTTTTTAGGTTTAGGTTTAGGTTTAGGTTTATTTTTTAGTTGAGTTTTATTTTTATTTTATTTTTTAGGTGTAGGTTTTATTTTTAACTTTTAGGTTTAGGTTTAGGTTTTTATTTTATCTTTTTAGGTTTAGGTTTTAGGTTTTTATTTTAGGTTTATTTTTAGGTTTATTTTATTTTATTTAGTTTAGGTTTAGGTTTAGGTTTATGTTTAGGTTTACTTTATTTTAAGCTTAAGTTTAGGTTTTATTTATTTTAGTTTAGGTTTAGGTTTATTTTATTTTTATTTTAAGTTTAGGTTTTTTTTTTTTTAGTTTAGGGTTTAGGTTTTATTTCTTATTTATTTTTAGGTTTATTTTTTTACTTTTTTATTTAGTTTTTATTTTTATTTTTATGTTTATTTTCATTTTACATTTAGTTTTTATTTTATTTAAGTTTTTTCTCCTTAGGTATTTTATTTTTTAAGTTTAGTTTATGTTTTTATTTATTTTATTTTTGTTTATTTTTATTAGTTTATTTCATTTTATTTTATTTTAATTTTTTTATTTAGGTTAAGGTTTTTTTTATATTTTATTTTTAGGTTTAGGTTTTTAGGTTTTTAGGGTTTAGGGTTTAGGGTTTAGGGTTAAGGTTTTAAGGTTTAGTATTAGGATTTAGGGTTAGGGTTTAGGGTTTAGAGTTCATACTGTGTAGGCTTTAGGGTTTAGAATTTTTTTAAAATTAAGTAAAGTGATAGGTTTAGGTTTTATTTTTTGCATTTAGGTTTAGGTTTATGTTTTTATTTTATTTTTTTGTTTTAAGTTTAAGTTTTTATTTTTGGTTTATTTTTAGGTTTTATTTTTTAGTTTAGGTTTAGGTTTATTTTTAGTTTTTTTATTTTATTTAGTTTAGGTTTAGGGTTTAGGGTTAGTTTATGGTTTAAGATTTAGGGTTTAGGGTTTGGGGTTTTAGCATTTAGGGTTTAGGGTTTAGGGTTTAGGGTTTTAGGGTTTAGGGTTCAAGGTTCTGGGTTTAGTGTTTTCAGGGTTTAGGCTTTAGGCTTTAGGCTTTAGGTTTTAGGTTTAGGGTTCAAGTTTTAGTTTAGGTTTAGGGTTTTTTGATTTTTCTTTAAACGTAGAACAAATTTAGATTCAACATTTCATCTTTTTCATTTCATCAACCAAGTAACACCAAGTTTTCTAAGACACAAGTTACGACATAGATAAAAAATGTGTACACATATAGCAAATCAATAACCCTAGATAATTAGAACCATCTCTACTATAAAGACATAGTTCCATAAGCAGTGGATAGGATCGGCTGTTCTTCAGTTTCTCTAATTCCCATCAGAACCACTGTGGCCTCTCCAATTGCTAGATCCACCATCATATCCCAGATTTCTCTCTCCGCCACCACCACGATTGTAACCTCTGTCACTCCTCTAGCCCCCAAAACCACCACTGCTCCGACCACCACCTCCATATCCATCAACTTCAAATCCCCACCTGCAATTACCTCCACCTTTTAGTCCAGCTTTGGTGATTATGTTCACATGTTCATCAAGGTTCTGCCCATTCTTAGTGTTTAGGTTTAGGTTTATTTGGTTTTAGGTTTTAGGTTCATTTTTTAATTTATTTAGTTACTTTAGGTATAAAGTTAAGGGTTTAGGGTTTAGGGTTTAGTGTTAAGGTTTAGGGTTTAGGGTTTAGGGTTTAGGTTTATGTTTTAAGGTTTTAGGGTTTATGCTTTTAAGGTTTAGGGTTTAAGTCTTAGGGTTTTTTAGGGTTTAGGGTTTAGGTTTAGGGTTTAAGATTAGGGTTTATGGATTAGGGTTAGTTTAGGGCTTAGGGTTTAGGGCTTAGTGTTTTAGGTTTAGGGTTTTTAATGGTTTAGGGTTTAGGGTTGTAGGTTTAGACTTTAGGGTTTATGGTTAGTTTTACAATTTTGTTTCTAACGTTTAGGGCTTAGGATTTAGGGTTTAGGGTATAGGGTTTAGGTTTTAGGATTTAGTGTTTTTCTTAAAAAATTAAATGAACCGGTAAGTTTTGGTTTATTTAGTTTATTTTTCAATTATTTTTATTTTTTTATTTAGTTTAGTTTATTTATTATAACTTTATTTATTTTAGTTTAGATTTTTTATTTTAGTTTAAATTTTTATTTAGGTTTAGGTTTATTTTTATTTTTAAGTTTAGTTTTATTTTTATTTTATTTTTGAGGTTAAAGTTTTATTTTTTATTTTTAGGTTTAGGTTTAGGTTTTTATTTTATTTTTTTTAGGTTAAGCTTTTAGGTTTTCATTTTAGGTTTATTTTTAGGTTTTATTTTTTAGTTTAGGTCTATGTTTATTTTTAGTTTATTTTATTTTATTTAATTAAGTGTTTAGGTTTAGTTTAGTCTAGGTTTACATTTAGGCTTTATTTATTTTATTTTAGTTTATTTTTGTTTAAGATTAGGTTTATTTTATTTTGTTTATTTTAGGTTTTGGTTTTTTTTTAGTTTAGGGTTTAGATTTTATTTTTTATTTATTATTAGCTTTTATTTTATGTTTATTTTTTTGGTTTAGGCTTTTGTTTAGTTTTTATTTTATTTTATTTTAGGTTTATTTTATTTTTATTTTACGTTTAGTTTTTATTTTATTTAGGTTTTTTATTTATAGTTTTTTTATTTTAGTTTAGGTTTTTATTTATTTTATTTAATTTATTTTTAGGATTAGTTTTTAGTTTTAGGTTTTTTATTTATTTTAGTTTAATTTTTATTTTTTTATTTTTTTATTTAGGTTTAGGTTTAGATTTTTTATTTAATTTATTTTTAGTTTTATTTAGTTTAGGTTTATTTTTTTTAGGTTTGTAGGTTTTAGGGATTAGGGTTTAGGGTTTAATGATTTAGGTTTAGGGTTTGGGGTATAGGGTTAAGGGATTACGGTTGTATGTTTTAGGGTTTGGAGTTTAGGTTTTAAGGTTCAGGATTTTAAGGTTTAGGGTTTAGGGTTAGAGTTTTTTAATTATTTTTTATTTTTTTAATGTTTTTAATTTTATTTAAATTAAGTAAACTCATAGATTTAGGTTTATTTAATTTATTTTTTATTTTGATTTAGATTTATTTTTATTTTTATTTAGCTTAGTTTATTTATTTTAGGTTTATTTCTTTTAGTTTATGTTTTTTATTTTAGTTTGTTCTTTAGGTTTAGGCTTAAGTTTAGGTTTATTTTTAATGTTTAGGTTTTATTTTTTATTTTTAGGATTAGGTTTAAATTTTTATTTTATTTTTTTAGGTTTAGATTTTAGGTTTTTATTTTTTAGTTTTGGTTTATTTTTAGGTTATTTTATTTTCTTAGTTTAGGTTTAGGATTTATTTATTTTAGTTTACTTTATTTTAGTTTAGGTTTAGGTTTATTTTATTTTTATTTTAGGTTTAGGTTTTTTTTAGTTTAGGGTTTAGGTTTTATTTTTTATTTATATTTAGGTTTATTGTTTAAGTTTAGTTTTTTCTATTTTATTTTATTGTATTTTAGGTTTAATTTATTTTTATTTTCGGTTCAGTTTTTATTTTATTAAGGTTTTTTATTTCTTTGGTTTAGTTTTGATTTTTATTTATTTTATTTGAGTTTACTTTTTATTTTATTTTCTTTTTAGGTTTTGGTACAAGTTTAGGTTTTAGTTTATGTTTTCATTTTATTTTATTTTTTTATTTTATTTAGGTTTAGGTTCTTTTATTTATTTTATTTTGAGGTTTTATTTAGTTTAGGTTTATACTTTTTAGGTTTTTATGGGTTTAGAGTTTAAGAGGGTTTAGGGTTTAGTGTTTAGGGTTTTGGGTTTAGGGCTTGGGTTTTAGGGTTTAGGGTTTAAGGTTGTATGTTTTAGGGTTTTTTATTATTTTTATTTTTTAATTTTTAAAATTAAGTAAACTAGTATGTTTAGGTTTATTTTTATTTTATTTAGGTTTATTTTTTTTAGTTTATTTATTTTAGATTTATTTTAGTTTAGGTTTTTTATTTTTATTTATTTTTTAGGTTTAGGTTTTGGTTTAGGTTTATTTTTTTTAGTTTAGTTTTAATTTTATTTTATTTTTTAGGTTTAAGTTTTATTTTATATTTCTAGATTTAGGTTTAAGTTTTTATTTTATTTATTTAGGTTTAGGTTTTAGGTTATTATTTTAGGTTTATTTTTAGGTTTAATTTTTTAGTTTAGGATTATTTCTTAGTTATTTTATTTTTTTATTTTTGATTTAGGTTTAGGTTAGGTTTTATTTATTATAATTTATTTTATTTTAGTATACATTTATGTTTATTTTATTTTTATTTTAGGTTTAGGTTTTTTTTAGTTTAGGGTTTAAGTTTTATTTTTTATTTATTTTTAGGTTTTATTTTTAGGTTTATTGTTTAGGTTTAAATTTTTATTTTATTCTATTTTAGGTTTATTTTATTTTTATCTTAGGTTTAGTTTTTATTTTGTTAAGGTTTTTAATTTTTTTAGTATAGTTTAGATTTTTATTTATTTTAATTAAGTTTAGTTTTTGTTTTTATTTTATTTTCTTTTTAGGTTTAGGTTTAGGTTTTAGCTTACATTTTTATTTTATTTTGGTTTAAATTTTTTATTTATTTTATTTTATATTTTAGTTTAGGTTTAGTTTAGTTTAGGGTTTAGATTTTTAGGTTTAGGTTGGTTTAGGTTTTTTATATTTTAGTTTAGGTTTTAGGGTTTAGTTTTTGTTTAGGGTTTAGTAGTTTAGGTTTTGATTATTAGTTTAGTGTTTAGGTTTTTTTAGGTTTAGTTTAGGGTTTGTTTAGGTTTAGGGTTTAATTTATAGTTTAGGTTTAGGTTTAGGTTTAGGGGTTTAGTATTTAGGGTTTATAGTTTTAGGTTTAGATTTAGTTTATTAATTCATTTATAGTTTAGGTTTCTTTAGTTTATTTAGGTTTAGTTTATTTTAGTTTAGGTTATTTATTTTTAGGTTAGTTTAGGGTTTAGGCTTTAGGCTTTAGGGTTTAGACTTTAGGGTTTACAGTCCATTGGGTTTAAGGTTTAGGGTTTAGGGTTTAGGGTTTGGGGTTCTAAGTTTAGGGTTTAGGGTTCAGGGTTAGTTTTAGGGTTTAGGGTTTAGGTTTTAAATTAAGTAAACTGATAGGTTTAAGTTTATTTAGTTTATTTTCTATTTATTTTAGTTTATTTTATTTTTTTATTTTTATTTAGAATTATTTTTTATTTTTATTTAATTTCGTTTATTTATTTTAAGTTTATTTATTTTAGTTTAGATTTTTTCTTTTAGTTTATTTTTTAGGTTTAGGTTTAAGTTTATCTTTATTTTTAAGTTTAGTTTTTTTTTATTTTATTTTTGAGGTTTATATTTTATTTTTTTAGGTTAAGGTTTTATGTTTTTATTTTAGGTTTATTTTTAGGGTTTTTTTTAGTTTAGGTTTAGGTTTATTTTTTAGTTTATTTTATTTTATATAGTTTAGGGTTTAAGTTTAGTTTATTTTAGGTTTAGGTTTAGGTTTTATTTATTTTAGTTTAGTTTATTTTAGTTTAGGTTCATGTTTATTTTATTTTGTTTATTTTAGGTTTAGGTTTTTTTTAGTGTTTATGTTTTTTTTAGGTTTTATTTTTAAGTATATTTTTTAGGTTTAGGTTTCTATTTATCTATTATTTTATTTTATTTTCGGTTTATTTTATTTTTATTTTACGTTTAGTTTTTAGTTTATCTAGGTTTTTTATTTGTAGGTTTGTTTTTTTAGTTTAGTTTAGGTTTTTATTCATTTTATTTTTGTTTAGTTTTTATTTTTTATTTTATTTTATTTTTAGGTTTAGCTTTTAGTTTATGATTATATTTTATTTTATTTTATTTTTTTATTTTATTAGGTTCAGGTTTTTTTTAGGTTTTATTTAGTTTAGGTTTAAATTTTTAGGGTTTAGGGTTTAAGGTTTTAGGGTTTATGGTTTAGGGTTTAGGTTTTAGGTTTGGGGTTCAAGTTTTAGTTTAGGGTTTTTGGTTTTTGGTTTTTTTTTAACTGAAAACAAATTCAAATTCAACATTTCTTCTTTTCGATTTAATTAACCAAGTAACAAACTTGGGAAGTGAGGTAATCAAATGACCTCCTGTGGGCTAGCTAAAGCCTCGTGTTCCTAGGAAGTCTAGACTATACTCATTAGCATTCAATCTTATATAAATCAACACATTAAGCTATAAGCACATGCATTTCTTATGCATTTATAATTGGGATCATAACACATATTATTATTCATTTATAAGCTTTTGAAAATACATTTGGATTTAATAGTAGTGATAATAAAAATTTAGCACATGGAAGCTTACATAAAGGAAGTCCATTTTATTTTACTTGATTTTGAAAAGATGTATGCATGAATTCAAATGACATACCAAATTTAACATGATTGGAAAGAGGAGAATCAAATATAAACATGCGATTCATTCAACAAACTAGTTCTTAAGGACAATCAAATCAAATAAGATTATTGAAAGCAAACCAAAGCTTCTTTATTAATTACATTTTGGATTTGGTTTGATTTAAAGAACAGAAAAGAAATCATCACTTGTTGTTTTAAATCCATTCCCACATTAGTGGTTTGATTTAATTTAAGGAAATGTAATTAAGTTGATTTTATGGGTAAATTAAGTTGAAGCCTTAATTAGATGAATTAATTACCCTTACTATGTCACCTAAAAGTAGTTAACTAAATAATTATGAGCCAACATGACCCTAGAAAATAGAAGGGGCCTAATGCAATTGGCTCATGATTAATAGTTAATTTGATTAAGGGACTTAATTAATTACTATTATGGTTTTCCCACACATGTGGACTAACCATAATTTCATTAAACTCCTTTAGGTTATTAAACACCTAAAGATATACCCCATGATTTAATTAATTAAGGTCTGATATGTTTATGATTTCAATTTGTTCAAGTGATTTAATTAATTAGTTAAATCTTAATTAATTTCATTTTAAAAAAAGGGTGAAATAAACTTAGTGAAAGGTGTTCCAACCCTATTCCTTAGTTCACTTACTATTGAACAATGCTTAATAAACTTAATTAACCAACTTATTACTGTTCATGGGATTAATTAATCATTAATTAACTTAAAATAATAGTTAAGGTTTAATTAGTCAATTTTTCTAATTAAGTGAGCAATAAATCCTAAGACAATCATTGGAGGCATAGGTCATCCCATTAAATTAACCCATAAAATTTGGGATTAATTACTCAACTAATTAAGGAGTAATTAAGCTAATTAATTTTGTAATTAAACTTTAATTAAACATTAATTACTATTTAAATATAGTAAAAATCATTGTTAATTAATTCTCCTCTGAAATACCTTTAAAATGAGTATTTATTTGCATTTTTTATTTCTCTATGATTTGTAATAATTTTTAGAAGTTTTGACAATTTAAAATGATTAATTAAGCATAATTAAAGCCTAATCCTGTTGACGCCACATGGCGCACTGACACGGTGCACTTTCCACTTGGCGCCGCGGGATTGGCTACTTAACTTATCCGACTCAGCACCTACGTGGCGGCGGCGGATGTGCTTTCTCGTCTGATGGACGCGATTTCTCGTTCATCGATTCGATTTAAGGATCCAAGCGGTCAAGATCACACGAAATGCAAGTATTCTTGAAAAGCTCCAACCCATTCTTGCCTATGGATCAGTTTTGAAAGCATACCTCACTGCAGCTCAAGACTGGCAACTCAAATGATTAAGGAAGCTTCACATAGTGGAGATGAGCAGCAATTTGATCAATTCATCGATGTTTGCTCGGAAGGCAACAAATTGATGATTTGAGCTCGGCTTTGATTAAAGTCCCACCTCTGGTGTGCAAGAAGTTTGGGAGATGATTTGTTCTTTCTCGATGAGGCCTAGGGAAGGTGCGTGCAAAGTTAATTTGAGTTTGATAGAGAAATGGGGAGTTACGTCGGAAATGGGAGTGTCTTATTTCGAGACGGACGAAAATGGTATTTTTTAATCGAGGAATGATCTTGGGAGCTTAAGGAATGGCTCTAGCAGTGGCTTGTCTTGGTGGATGTCGAGGAATGATTTTTGTGTGTGAAGGAGAGGGTGTATACCCCCCTTCATCTTGTCAAAGTGGGATTAGGTTTGGCTTCTAGTGGTCATTTCTCGAGGAGTCATGGGTGGTAGGGAGGAGGTGAGTTGCTTTTGTTAGTTGAAGTGTGGAGGTGGTAGAGGAGGAATCATGGGTTTCATATGGGTTTGATGCTCCAATGGGAGGGTGAGGTGATTTCACCTCCCATGGGTCATGGAGCCAACCACCTGGGCCAAGTTGGCGTGTTATAGGTGATTAGGAGGACCATTGAGAGTACCAAATGGCCAAGGAATGAAATGAGCACTTAAATGGGTGATTTGTTGCATGTTATGCCCTTGAACTAAGGTAGAATGATCATTTGTCATTGGATTTGATTTGGGTAGATTTAAAATAGCCAAAGTTGTTAAATTTAGTCAATTGGAGTTGATTTGGTTAGGTTTTTCTCAATTTGACTCATTTAGGTCAAACTGGGTTAGGTTGGGTCAAGTTGACCAATTGGCCAAATTGGGTCAAACCAAAGGTTGGGTCAAGTTCATATTATTATTTGGGATGTTTTGGTTCAATTGGTTTGGTTTAGTTTGGCTTAGATTTGATTTTGGCTCATTTGAATTCATTTGGGTCAAATGGTTTAAGTTGACCAATTTGACTAAATTGGCCAAATTGGCTTGGGTTGGGTGTTGGTTTAGGTTTTGTTGACCAATTGAAGATGATTGTAGGCTTTGGTTTCAATTAATTTGGATTTGGTATTGATATAAGCCAACTTGAATCTTTAGGTCACTTTGGGCTAAGTTGTTCAATTGAGTTTAATTGGGTCCAATCATGGCTTTCGTCAAGTTCAACAATCAATTTGGAATGAACTTGAGCCATTGGTTGCAATCAATTTGGTTTATATTTTTATTTGACCCAATTTGGTCTTTTAGGTCAATTTGGGTCAACTTAGATCAAGAGGGCCAATTGGGTTTGGTTTGACTCAATTGAAGGTCAAGTCATATACAAATATTGATTTTGATTTGGTATGAATCATTGGTTTCAATGGATTTGTCTTAGGTTACAATTTGGCTAGTTTGGATTCATATGGGTTAACGGGTTGACTTAGTCAAATGACCAAGTTGACTTGGTTTGACACAATTTGGACAATTGATCAACTGGGTGATCAACATAGATGGGAGGTTTTGATGGGCTTGGTTCAATTTGAGTAGGATTAGAACTTAGCTCAAATGGTCAAATTACTTTGGGTCAAGTGGACTAATTGGGTTTAGTTAACTTGATTTTGGGTTGAGTTTGATTTAGTTGAGTTTATATATGGATTTGGGATTGATATATAAATTCAATTGCAATTAGCTTGGATTCTGATGGGTTTTGATTCATTTGAACATTTCAAGTCAAAAGGGTTAAGTTTGGTTTGACTTGGGTTGATTTTGGTTTAGCTTGATGATTGTAGATTTATATTTGTGAATATGATTGAAGGTATGATTGATTCATGAGAAAATCAATTTTTGGGTTTTGGAATGAAAGAATTTGGCTAAGTCCATGGAGTTGGGTCATGTGGCTTAGGTTTGGATTTTGATTTGGTTTGTTTTAGTTTTGTTGATTTAAATGTATATTTCATTTAAATTTGTGAATATGATTGAAAATATGATTGACTTGTGTGAAAATCAATTGAGTTTGACTTGAGTTGGATTAAGATTTGGCCAAGTCCGTGGGATAGGTCATATGGCTTAGGAAGGGTTTTGATTTAATTTGATTTATTTTGATTTAGTTTTGATCATTTTAATGTAGATTTGATTTATATTTAAGAAGATGATTGAAGATATAAATTCATTTTGGGAAAATTAATTGATTTTGGATTGGTTTTGATTAAGATTTGTCTAAGTCCATGACATAGGTCATGTGGCTTAGGAAGGGTTTCAAGTTTGGATTTGATCATGGGCTTCAATCATTTGGTTTTGGAATTTTGGTTTGGATTTGGATTTGAATTTGATGTTTGAACTGAACTTGAGATTTGGTTTGAGAAGGTGAACATGAAATGGATTTGGGTTGTAGGGTTGGTGGATTATCCTAATCCGTAAAGCATAACCTAGTCCTATGGTTAACCCTTCTAAATCTTTAGGCTTAGGTTAAGTGTTTACCTAATTGTTAGAAGTGTTTTCTAACTGGGTAAGTCTTAGTGTCTAGAAGACTCCCAAGTCTAAGATGGGAAGATTGAATTCACACTCCAAAAGTGAGGTCAACAGGCCTTAGGCTCCATAGTGTTGCCCTTAGAGATAGATGATTGGAAGACTGAAGCCAAGTTTTACATTATAGACTCATATACATCTTTCAAAGCTTTACTTGGGAGACCATGGAGACATGAGACAACATAGTTCCATACTCTCTATATCAGTGTATTAAGTTCATGAGAGGTGGGATCATCTACTGTGTCAAAGGAGATCTCAAGCGATTTATAGTTCACAAGGTCAGTATATATGAGGATGCGGCTTACTACCTCCCTCAAAATCAACAATTGTATTCTTGCTAACTTGGCCAAAGTTTAAAAATAAAAGAAAAAGAAAAAGAAAAAAGGAAGAGAAAAATAAAAATAAATGAAAATAGAAAATAAAAAGAAAATAAAAGGGAGCGAAAATAGACTTAGAGAAGGAAGTGGAGCCTGACATTAGATTTCATCCGTTACTCCATTAAAACATATGGGTAGGATGACTTGACCTCCACCAGGGAGAGGAAGAGGCCAGTTCAGAGGCAGTCCCAAGGGTGAAAAACCTCATTATTGGCTACATAATAGAACATATGTCACAGTTACCAGGAGTACACCTGTTATCCATATAGACTTAGAATCTAGTTCATAGGATGAGTCTTATACGGTTAGCACATCGGCCAGCTCATCTTAGTAGTGGATTCCTTTGGAGGTGAAACTTGAGGAAGATAGCGATGAAGACCAGGATCCAAAGCAAAGCATAAGTGTATCAAAGTCTATATGTGAAACAGTTAGGCATTAGTTTGGAACCTTAGCTCTATTACCACTTTCGTCTCCAAAAGCTGAGGTTTTGGTAGTTAATGAAGCCCCTAAGTCATCCACAGGTGTAAAGACTCAGAGGTTCTTTCTTGGAGCATCATCCTAAAGTTACCTTTCGATTGGTGCTTGCATTGTGTCCATAATTTAGCAAAGAAAGGGTTAATCCCACATACTTGGTCAAAGCATGAGTCAGACTACTCTGAAAGAATATGGAAGAACAAATGCAAAAGCTCTCAATCAAGACCGGGACTAAGATTTGGTATAGTGGGTCCAATTGATGATGATGATTACTACTTAGTCATCACGAATCATTTGGAATCTGATAGGTTTTTTTCAAATCACATTAACTCATATGAGGAGTTGTGCTTAGAAACTTTAGATGATCCAGATCATTTTCAAGTCAAAGATGCACCGCCAGAGTTGAAGAAGAGATCAAGTCAACCATCGACGAGCTCAAGGAATTCAACTTAGGAACTAAAGAATATCCATGCTCGACATACATCAATTCTTTATTGAATGAAATTGAAACCAATGACTTAGGAAGGCTATTGATTGAGTGTAAGAACTACTTTGCAGGGAGTTATGAAGAGATACGTAGATGAGCTCATAGTGGTCCACTAGCAATAGAGCTGCCCTATCAAGCAAGCTCCTAGATGCATGCGATTAGACATAGAATAATAGGTCATTTATGAAGTCAAGAAACTAATCGATGTTGGCATCATTCGAGAAGAAAAATACCCTACTTGGTTAGCCAGCATCATCCCAGTTAAGAAAAAGAATGGTCAAATTCACATATGCGTTGAATTTAGGGATTTAAATAAGGCATGTCCAAAAGATGAATTTCCACTACCAATCCTAGAGTTGATGGTGGACATTGCCTCATCTCATGCAGTCTTCTCATTCATGGATGGCTCATCTCGATATAAAATAAAGATGGCTCGAAGATGAAAGAAACACTACTTTTAGAACCATCGAAATCTATTGCTATAAGGTCATTACTTTCAACCTTAAAAATGTTGATGGTACATACCAGCGGGCTATGATTTGAATCTTCAATGAACTCATTCATCATCAAGTTGAGCTATGTCGATGATCTTATGGTCAAAATTAGAAAATGAATACCATCTCTTTGACTTGGGAGAGTAGTTTTTGAATAGTTAAGACAATTTAACCTCAAAATGAACCCCATGAAGTGTGCATTTGGAGTAGCTTTAGCAAAATTCCTTGGGTTTGTTGTCTAACACCAAAGAAATCAAAATCAATCTGGAGAAGATTAAGGTGATATTAGAAATGCCGCCCCCTAAAAATTTAACTCAACTCAGATCATTCCAAAGGTGGTTGGCGTATCTAAGATGCTTTATATCCAACCTATCGAGAAGATGTCAGGCATTCTCAGCACTTGTTTAAAAGTATTCTAATTTCAAGTGGGATGATAAGTGTGAGCATGCCTTGACAGCAAACAAGCTACGATGATGTTCGTTCTAGACTATCGCAAGCCTCTCATACTTTATATTGCTACATTAGATGACTCACTTGGTGCATTGTTGGCACAAGCCAATAATGAAGGGAAGAAAAATGCACTCTACTACCTCAACCATCATCTAATCCCTGAGGCTAATTATCCACTCATTGAGAAGCATTGCCTAGCTTAAATCTCTACATCCCAAAAGCTACAACACTACATGCTTTCTTAAAAGGTGAACTTAATCTCTAGAATCAATCCACTGTATCTCATGATACGGTTGAAGCTATCCGGGTGGTTGCACGACGGTCCATGATCCTCTCACAATTTGGCATTACCTTTGTACCCCTCCGTGCGGTGAAAGGATAAGCACTAAAAGATTTCTTAGTAGCTTCTCGACTCTGCTTGATGATCTCCCCGATGAATAAATCATGAACTTATGGGATACTAGCATTCATCATTGAGAGATGTACTTTGATGGTGCGGCTTCCTCTCAAAGAGGAAAAGAACCACAATCTACTATTCTAGGAAAGGCAGGGATAGGAATAGTTCTCTTAACTCCAGACCATGATGTGATGAGATTCTCATATCATTTGTCCAATCCTTGCACCAATAACGAAGCTGAATATGAGGCTCTGATTGCTGATCTGGAGTTAGCCATTACTCTAGGCATCCAGAACATCAACATCTTTGGGGATTCTCAGCTAGTTATCAACCAAATCATTGGGTCCTATAAGGTTATAAAGCCTGAGCTACATCACTACCATAAGTACACCATGGAGTTGTTGGCCCAAATCTCAGAGGTTACCATTTATAAGATTCTCGAGGAGAGAATGTTGTAGTGTATGATTTAGTCAAGCTTGCTAAGGAGTTGGCAAGAAGAGGATGAGTCCATATCAATAAAGGTCTAGAATAGACAAGTATTATCCCTTATTGATATTGAACTCTTCAAATAGTACTCTCTTAAAGGAGAGGTTTCCATTGTCAAGAAGGACGAAGAGTTAGATTAGAGGCAACCATTCATGGATTACCTAAATAAAATAAAACTACCTCAAGAGAAGTCCCAAGCCCATCAGATGAAGTAGAGAGCACTTTCCTATGCTCTTGTGGATGGTGTCTTGTACAGTCTTTCAATCACATGTGGTTACGTTGTTTAGACAAGCATGAAGCCCGTAATATCATGATGAGGTACACTCATGATTATGTGAAGATAACTAATCTGGTCCAAAGATGAAAGCCAAGATCAAGAGACTAGGATACTATTGTTCATCGATGATCAAAGATTGCATGGATACGGCTAAGCGATGCCACCAATGTCAAATACAAAGTGTGGTGCTACACCAACCACCCAAAATTCTACATCTTACATTGGCCTCATGGCTATTCGAGTGTTGGGGTTTGACATAGTGGGTTCGATTGATCCTCCTTTCTCCAAGGGTCATCGGTTCATCTTAGTCTCTACTAACTACTTTTCTAAATGGGTGAAGGAGATTCCGTTCAGAGAGGTCGGCTTCAGTGTGCTGTTTTAAGAACCATATTGTTTATAGGTTCAAATGCTTGATGAATTATATCGATAATGGTACGCATTCAAGAGCAAGATCAACAACTTTGCCCGAGACACAACATAGATTGGAGATATTCTACCATCAACTACTAGAGGGCAAACAACTTAGTAAAATCCTTCAAAAAGCCCTCATCAAATATTGAAGAAGACACTCAACAATAAGCGGTAGTGGCATGTAGTTAGTTGAAGCCTTGTGGGCCTACCACACCACATATAGAACTCCAACTTTATCTACTCCTTTCTCCTTGGTATGGGTTTGAAGTCATTCTAAGTCCAACTCCTATCACTTGGGATAGGATAGTAAAGATCATAATAAAGCAGAACATAAAGTTGTGGTTAGAAGAGCTCAAAGGTTTGGAGGAGAGACTCCAGCGGGCATGCCAAAACCTTGAGTTGTACAATGCTAAAATGATTCAAGCTCATAATAAGTTGGTCCATCCTAGAGCTTTCCAAGTAGGAGAGCTTATTTTAATTTTAAGGAGACCGTTTGTTTCCCATTGTAAAATGGGAGGCAAGTTTGAACCCACTTGGGAAGGCCCTTTTGTCATAGAGAAGGCTTACCAAAGAGGTATCGACTTATTAATCATAAGGAGAGCACCCAATGCATCAAATCAATGGACTCTACTTAAAGAAATATTATAAATCATGTTTAAAATATTTATCATCAATGAAAATTCCATTTTAATTCAATCTCTTCCATGTTGAAAGTATTCTTGTTTAAGAATGCATGATGTGTCTAGGGTAGGTGTAAGGAACCTGCCCATCCTTCATCGACACAACACTAACACAAACTACACACAAGCATATAAAATAAACACATATCTTTTATCTTGAGCAACTCTGAATTGAGATAATGCCCCAATGGCACTCACTCACTAACTGCTCTAGGTCGGGCTGATGAGCTACCCTATTAGTGTGTCACCCTAGTCATCTTCTTGCTTTGGAGGATGTAAGTCTGGTAAAGTTTTCTTCCTTACTTTTCCACTACACATCGAAGAGCGTCTTATTAGTTTGGTAGGCCTTACTGCATGGCAGGTAAGCTACCTCATGATGGCTTCATTTTAGAGGATGTGAGTCTGGTATGCTTTGTTCTTGGATTAGCCTTTGGAGAGTTTCTTTGAGGTTTAGGATAAGTCCCTAGCGGCTCCTTCCCTCTGGCGACTTCAAATCAGGTCTGTCCTTCCTGGGGCTCCACTTAGTAGTCGCTCTAGGCGGATAGCATCTATCCCACATGATGACTATCGATGATTAATTCCACTTGGAAAGTTGTAAGCCTACATGCTTTCTTTCCAGATTGATCTTTGCACTTAGGTTAGTTGGTTCTCACTATGCTGATGGATACACCACTCATGTTGATGGATACACCTTAGGTTGGTTGGTTCTCGCACCTTAGGATACACCACTCATGGTAGATGTAAGTCTGCTATGATTTCTCCTTGATTTGGCCACTGTACACCAATAGGCTTTCTTCTTTTAGGGCTCAAGATGACCTTTGTACCTCTGGACACTATATTTGGATCACATCCTTTCATTTAGACACTTGAGGGTTACCATCATATTGAATAGTTTCTTTCCTAGTAACCACCTATGGTTGGAGAATTCATCCGTGGATGTGTAGATTCTCCCCTTGGTGTAAATCTAATATAAGTCAAGGATGACATAGCTCCTTCTCAGTGTAGTCCCTCGCACCAATAATGTCAATGAAAACATATAAACAAAATATATATTCACTTTGGATTAGGAGGACACTCCTACCTTTTCCCCGATGGCATCCTATCTTTAAAAGTGTCAACAAAACTCCCTATAGAATTTCTAACTACTCTTGAGTTGATATAAGTCCCCAGCAGCATTCACTCAGTAGACGCCCCTAAGTCAGGTTGGATTTGTTGTGTTACCAACATGTCACTCCAACAGTTGTTCCTTGCTTTATAAGATGTAAGTCTACTATGCCTTCTTCCTAGCACAGCCATTGCACACTGAAAATAAACTCCTTAGGTTAGCTAGCTCTACTCCATGACCAGTAGACTATCCCTTTGGAATTGTAAATTTGAGATAGGACAACTCTGATATAGCCCCTTTTTTGTGGGTCCATCGCACACCGACATGGTCCATAAATTAAATCTATCAAATTTGATTCCTCAATGGATTTGCCCTCAATTTCAAATCAAACTAAACCAAATAAACCATATCAAATCACATGAAATTAAGAGAAAATTAATCTTGACTTCTTTTGAGTTGACATATGTCCCCACCAACATTCACTCAGTGGTCACCCTAGGTCAGGTTTGATTTTTTGTGCATCCAATAGGTCACCCCAGTAGTTGTTCCTCACTTTGGAAGATGTAAGTCAGCTACGCCTTCTTCTTAGCATAGCCATTGTACACCGAAAGGAAACCCCTTAGGTTGGCTAGCTCCCCCATTGAGGTATTCCTTTGGATTTGTAAACCTGAGGTAGGTCAAGGCTGATATAGCCCCTTTCTAGTGGGTCCATCGCACACCGACAGGGTCCATACATTAACTCAGATTAAATTAAACCTAATTTGATTTTCCCCAATGGAGTTAAATCACACCCTTCTCCCTAGTGAAGCCCTAAATCATATATAAACAAGTCAAGCAAACTAATCAAATTCAAAACCAATGGTGTCGAATTAAACCAACTCCCCTAGTAGAGCCTAAATTAAAGAAATCCAACCAACCTCTTATCCCCAATGAATACATCCCCAAAAAAATCTATGAAATCAAACTCAAATCTCAATCCGTGGATAGCCCAAACCTAGTGCAAGGTTCATATTTCTCGATGGACTCGAGCCCATATCTACAGATGCCTCCACATCTTAAAATAGAACAAATTAAAGTCGATTCAATCTTCTGCGGTGGATTATAAATTCTTATCACTAGATCTTCTTTTCAAATCATATAATTAAATCAAATTCAAACCTTATCCCTAGTAGATTTTCTTCTTCTATTCCCTCAACATAGACGCCTCACATGTCATGTCCAATGCATGTGTAATCCCCTAGTGGATCTCCCTCCATGTCCTTTACAAGGAATTCTCATCGAATCTTATTTCTTCTCTTATGCACTCCATTAATACTTCAACCAAAAGCTTTACAATGTATTTGTCCAAATTACATCATCTTAACTTTGTAATCAACATTTTATGATTTGTGGTGCTGTAAGCTCAAACTAACTATACAATATCATGCTAAACATATTATAATGTGAATTAACACACTATATTATATTATAAAATATGATGTTATATTATAATTTATTATAATATAATATATTGTCTAACATTATGCCTCATTAGAATCACTTAAAAAGAACAAATAACAAAATTTTCTCAAAATATGAATAATGTTCATTTTGGATGTAAAATTATTATTTTTATATTAAAAATGGTGTAAAATAGCATAATTTTGTGTTGCTTCTTGGTGTGTGCCATGAATTTGGCCAAATTCTTCCATCTCAACCTTCAAATTAACATTTTTGTGAGTTTTGACCCAATGTGTTATAAGAAAAGTAAAACATACTAAAATGTTCAATAACATTTAGCAACACACCACCACATTCATATATGTGAAGTTATATTGTTATGTACATTATATTTTAATATGCTTTCATATAATATATTATCTTACATTACACCTTAAAATGAATCACTTTAAGCAAAAATTTATAAAATTTGGTTGAAAAATGAACATTTATTTTGGATGTAAAATTCCATTCTTTTGGTTAAATGACACCATAGCACACTAATGAAGTTCCCTAAAGCTTACCTTAAATTTGGCCAAATCCCATCATCACCTATAAATCAATATTTTTATTAATTATACCAGTACAAACTCTACTACATCTATAACAAACTAAAATATGCTAAACAATAAGTACTAATACACAATAGTATGCTATAATGCATGATGCTACACTATCTTATGGCATCCCATATTATAATACACTATAACTTATTATATTATACTATATTATGAATTTGGCCAAATTCCACCTTTTTAAAGTCTAAATCAACATTTTTATAAATAATACTAGTGTAGGCTCGATTGCATGATTGTAAAATACTAAAAGAATTTAAAATGCGTAGAATAATATATTATGATATATGATGCTATACTATGCTACAACATATAATATTTATTTTGAACATAAAATCTTACTTTTTATACTACAAGTGGCATAGCACCTTTTTACTACAACCTAATTCCCACTTCAAATTTAATAAATTTCATCATCGATTTATTAAATCAATAATTTTAGATTTATATTCATATAGACTAGGGCACAATACCATAATATACTAAAACACTTCAAAGCATCTTATAACACCCAAAAAACATCACTACATGCTCAAATATATGATGCTACATTATACTATAATATATATTATATTATAATACAATTTAGGGTTAAGGTTTAGGGTATTCAAATCTCTAATAGTGAAGGGAAAGTCTCTTGAAGAAATTTTCTTTAGCCACCATAACTATGTTTAGATTAGGTCATTCTTTACATCTACTCCTAATGACATCTTTATTCAAGGTTTAGGGTTTTGGGTTTACAGCTAGGGTTTAGAGTTAGTTTAGGGTTTTGGGTTTTAATTTAGTTTAGGTTTTAGGGTTTAGTGTTAGTTTAAGGTTTAGGGCATTGCTTTAGGGTTTGGGGTTTAGGATTTAGGGTTTAGGGTTGTAGGTTTTAGGGTTTAGGGTTGTAGGTTTTAGGGTTTAGGGTTTAGGATTTAGAGTTTAAGGTTTTAGGGTTTAAGGTTTAGGGTTTAGGGTTTAATGTTTAGGGTTTAGGTTTAGGTTTAGGGTTTAGAGTTTAGGGTTTAGGATTTTTTATGTTTTGGGTTTAGGATATAGGGTTTAGGGTTGAAGTTTTAGGTTTAGGGTTTAAGATTTAGTTTAGGGTTTAGGGTTTAGAGTTTAAGGTTTTTTTAACAGAGAATAAATTTAGATTCAACATTTCTTCTTTTTGATTTCATTAACCAAGTAGCACACCAAGTTTTCTAAGACACAAGCTGATATTAAAATGAGCACCCATAGAGAAAATCAAAATCCATAGATAAGTATAATCGTCTCTACTGTAAAGACATAGTTCCATAAGTAGTAGATCGGATCAACTGATCTTCAGTTTCTTTGATTCCCATCAGAACCACCCCCACCTCTCGAGTAGCGGGATCCACCATCATATCCTCGATCTCTCCCTCTGCCACCACCATGGCTGTAACCTCCATTGCTCCTCCTCCCTCCACCACTTCTCTCACCACATCCATATGCACTAGCACCTCCAAATTCCCCACCACTATGATGGCCGCCTCACCTTCTCCTCCATGGCCAGATCAACACTAAGCCTAGTTGATGGTAATGTTCCTACTTCTAAAGTTCTACCCATTCTTAGGGTCTAGGCTTTAGTGATAGTTTAGGGTTTAGGGTTTAAGGTTAGTTTAGGGTTTAGGTTTTGGGTTTGGGGTTTAGGGTTTAATGTTATAGGTTTTAGGGTTTAGGGTTTAGGGTTTAGGGTTTAGGGTTTTAGGGCTTAGGGTTTAAGGTTTAGGGTTTAGGGTTTAGGGTTTAGGGTTTAGGATTTAGGGTTTAGGGTTTAGGGTTTTAGGGTTTAGGGTTTAGGGTCAATTTTAGGGTTAAGGGTTTAGGGTTTAGGGTGAAGGATTTAGGGTTTAGGGTTTTTTTAATTAAGTAACCTGGTAGGTTTATGTTTATTTAGTTTTTTATTTATTTGAGTTTATTTTGCTTTTGATTTTTTATTTAGGTTTATTTTAATTTTTATTTATCCTAGTTTATTTATTTTAGATTTATTTATTTTAGTTTAGGTTTTTAATTTTAATTTATTTTTAGGTTTAGGCTTATTTTTTAGTGGAGTTTTATTTTTATTTTAGTTTTTAGGTTTAGGATTTATTTTTCACTTTTAGGTCTAGGTTTAGGTTTTTATTTTATTTTCTTACGTTTAGGTTTTAGGTTTTTATTTTAGGTTTATTTTTAGGTTTTATTTTTTAGTTTAGGTTTTTGTTTATTGTTAGTTTAATTTATTTTATTTAGTTTAGGTTTAGGTTTAAGTTTAGTTTATTTTAGGTTTAGGGTTAGGTTTTATTTATTTTAGTTTAGGTTTAGGTTTATTTTATTTTGTTTATTTTATTTTTATTTTAGGTTTAGGATTTTTTTTAGTTTATGATTTAGGTTTTATTTCTTTACATTTAGTTTTTATTATATTTAGGTTTTTTTTTTATTTTAGGTTTATTTTATTTTTTAGTTTATTTAGGTTTTTATTTTTATTTTATTTTATTTAGGTTTATGTACTTTTATTTATTTTATTTTAAGGTATTATATAGTTTAGGTTTAGGTTTTTAGGTTCTTAGGGTTTAGGGTTTAAGGTTTAGGATTGTAGGTTTAGGTTTATTTAGTTTATTATTTATTTATTTATTTTAGTTTATTTTAATTTTAATTTTTGTTTAGGTTTATTTTTTATTTATACTTAGTTTAGTTTATTTATTTTAGGTTTATTTATTTTAGTTTAGGGTTTTTATTTTTGTTTATTTTTTTAGGTTTAGGTTAGGCTTATGCTTATTTTTTAGTTTAGTTTTAGTTTTATTTTATTTTTAAGGTTTAGGTTTTATTAGTTACTTTTAGGTTTAGGTTTAGGTTTTTTTTTTTTTTAAGGTTTAGGTGTTAGCTTTTTATTTTAATTATTTTAGGTTTTATTTCATTTTATTTTGTTTAGGGTTTAGGTTTAGATTATTTTATGTTTAGGTTTAAGTTTTATTTATTTTAGTTCAGTTTATTTTAGTTTAGTTTATTTTAGTTTAGGTTTAAGATTATTTTATGTTGTTTATTTCAGTTTAATTTTTTTTTTTAAGTTTAGGGTTTAGGTTTTATTTTTTATTTTAAGTTTTATTTTAGGTTAATTTTTAGGTTTAGGTTTTATTTAGTTTTATTTTATTTTATTTTGGGTTTATTTTATTTTTATTTTATGTTTAGTTTTATTTTATTATGGTTTTATTTTTAGGTTAATTTTATTCTTTAGTTTAGTTTAGGTTTTATTTATTTTATTTGAGTTTAATTTTTTTATTTTTTATTTTATTTTATTTTTACATGTTTAGGTTTAGGTTCGTTTAGGTCTTAGTTTAGGTTTTTATTTTATTTTATTTTTTTATTTTATCTAGGTTTAAGTTTATTAATTTATTTTATTTTTAGGTTTTATTTAGTTTAGGTTTAGGTTTTTAGTATTTAGTGTTTAGGGTTTACGGTTTGAGGTTTAGTGTTTAGGGTTTAGGGTTGTAGGTTTTAGGGTTTAGGGTTTAGGGTTTAGGGTTTTAGTTTAGTTTAGGGTTTAGGATTTAGGTTTAGGGTTTTAGAGTTTAGGGTTTAGGGTTTAGATTTGGTTTATAGTTTTAATGTTTATAGTTTAGGGTTTAGGGTTAGTTTAAGGTTTATAGTTTAGGTTAGGTTTTAAATTAAGTAAATTTATTGGTTTAGGTTTTAGTTTAGGGTTTAGGGTTTAGGATTTAGGGTTTAATGTTTAGTGTTTAGGCTTTAGGGTTTAGGATTTTTAGGGTTTAAGGTTTAGGGTTTAGGGTTTTGGGTTTAGGGTTTAGTGTTTAAGAGTTTAGGTTTGTAGGTTTAGGGTTGTAGGCTTAGGGTTTAGGGTTTATGGTTTAGAGTTAGTTTTAGGGTTTAGGGTTAGGGTTTTTTTTAAGCTTTATGGATTTAGGGTTTAGGATTTTGGTTTAGGGTTCAGGTTTTAGTTTAGGGTTTTGGATTTTTGGTTTTATTACATAGAGTAAATTCAAATTCAAAATTTCTTCTTTTCGATTTAATCAACCAAGTAACACAACAAGTTTTCTAAGACACAAGCAACGACATAGATAAAAAATGAGCATGCATAGAGCAAAATAGAAACCCTAGATAACTAAGCTATCTCTACCATAAAGACATAATTCCATAAGCAGCAAATTAGATCAGCCAATCTTCAGTTTCTTCATTTCTCATCAAAACCACCCCGACCTCTCAAGTAGCAGGATCCACCATCATATCCCCGATCTCTCCCTCCACCACCACCATGGTTGTAACCTCCATCGCTCCTCTTGCCTCCATAACCACCACCTCCATATCCACCAGCACCTCCAGATCCCCAACACCCTTTGATGGTCACCTTCACCTCCACGGATCTAGGCGTAGTTGGGTGATGTTCATGCCATCAAGGTTCTGCCCATTCTTAAGGTTTAGGTTTAGGTTTAGGTTTATTAGGTTTTAGGGTTTAGGTTTTGTTTTAAATTTATTAGGTTACATTAGGTTTAGGTTTAGGGTTTATGGTTATGGTTTAGGGTTTAGGGTTTAAGGGTTTTTTTATATATATTTTAAACTCAAATGATTCCATAAGAAATAAGAAATTACCAAATCAAATAGGACGTTATCCTTTAACAACTAATAAAATAGGATAAAATAAAGTGGAATTAAAAAATTCACAAAAATATTATTTCATAAAATGTTTTAACTCCCAAAGACAATAAAATTTTATTTTGTAGAAGGCCAAGAAATCTTAGTCGAATAAGCTGAAACTCATATCATCATCAGATTCCTTAGTAGGCTCTTCCTTCTTTTCTTCTGATAATAGGCGATAGATAGCTTAGCGGGTAGCAAAAGCATCAGCACAATAGTATATAATTTACTAGGATCCTTGAAATATTATTTAACATTCTCATCCTGCAGGTATGTGTAATCAGTGGTAATCATGATGGTGAGGAAATTCTTGTAAGCATTGATGAACTTGTGGGGCATTCCAGCAAGGCTGGGATAAGAGAGGGCCAACGAGAGAGAATCATTCAAAGGCCTACCAAAAACTTCTCGATGAGTTCATCTTCAATTAGGTCAAGGACCTCAGGACTGAACACTGAACCATCATCATACACACACTGGATGACAAGGCCATAAAAGAATGGCCTAATCTCTAGCTTAGCGAAGATATCAACCTTTGAGGATCCCACCTTATCGCCTTTCTTAATCAGCTCAACTGGGGTGATAATTTCAACAGTACCCTTTTTATCTTAGTTGGGATGTTGAGAACCTAGAAGGAAGAAGTCAATGAAGGATCCAAACTAGTGATGCCTAGAGTAACCACAACAACAATAGGTGCAACAAGACCAACATTGTAACCCACATTTCTTTGATCACCTTTGAGAAAAATCAGCTCAATAGGGGTTTAGGGTTTAGGGTTTAGGGTTTTAGAGTATATGCTTTTGGGGTTTAGGGTTGGGGTTTAGGGTTTAGGATTTAGGGGTTAGGGTTTAGGGTTATAGGTTTAGTGTTGTAGGTTTAGGGTTTAGGGTTTAGGATTAAGGCTTTAGGTTTTTTTTTAAATTAAGTAAACTAGTTGGCTTAGGTTTCTTTAGTTTCTTTATATTATATATTTATTTATTTTAGTTTATATTATTTTTATTTTTATTTAGGTTTAGTTTTTATTTTTATTTAGTTTATTTATTTTAGGTTTATTTATTTTTAGTTTATGGTTTTTATTTTAGTTTATTTTTTAGGTTTAGGCTTATTTTTTAGTTAATTTTTTTTTTATTTTTTAGGTTTAGGTTTTAGGTTTTTATTTTAGGTTTATTTTAAGGTTTTATTTTTTAGTTTAGGTTTAGGTTTATTTTTAGTTTATTTTATTTTATTTAGTTTAGGATTAGGTTTAGGTTTAGTTTATTTTAGGTTTAAGTTTAGATTTTATTTATTTTATTTTAGTTTATTTTAGTTTAGGTTTAGGTTTATTTTATTGGGATTATTTTTAAAATAGGCTTAGTGTTAATCTTAATTAGGCGTTTAGGCACGAAAATTTTTTTTTTTATGAAAATAGGCCTAGTCATCTATGATGATTGGGCGTAGCAGTCGGCGCCTAGACCTTGTGGAGATTTTTTTTCTTTTCGGTGGCGGTATGGGAGAGAGAGAGAGAGAGAGAGAGAGAGAGGGGTGTACGTTTTTTTTTTTTTTTTGCTTTAGGAGAGAGAGGGTTTTATTAATTTTTTAATTAATATAATAATTTAAAATATTTAAAATATATAATTTAAAATATTTTTATAAAATTTAATAACTAAATATTTATATATTTAGTTATAATTAATTAATTTATATATATAATTAAATATATAATTTAAAATATTTTTAATTATATATATAAATTTAGAAATTTATTTAATAATTTTTATTAATTAATATAATTATTTAAATATATAATTTTATTAATTTTTTGTATAATTTCAAAATATTTAAAATATATAAATAAATAATTTTTAATAAATAAATAAAGAAAGAAATAAATTATATAAATATTTTATAAATTATATAAATAAAGTAATTATATTTATAAATTTATTTAGTTATTTATATATTTATTATATATTATTATTTAATTTATATATAATATAATATATATTTTTATATATATTTATATATATTAATATATATTTATATAAATATATATATATATAATTATATTTTAAAATATTTTTAAAATATTTTTAAAATTATTTTAAATTATTTATATAACTTAAAATATTTATATAATTTAAATATATAAATAATTAAATAAATTTATAAATATATATATAATTACTTTATTTATAAAATTTATAAAATATTTATATAATTTATTGCTTTATATAATAAATAAATAAATATATAAATAACTAAATATTTTATAAATATATAAATACCTGTATTTATATAATTTAAATTTTTTTTTATTTATTTATTTAACTAATTATATATTTTAAATAAATAAATATTTTTCAATAAATAAATAACTAATTAAGTAAATAAATAAATATATAAATTACTAATTATTTATTTATATATTTTGAATATTTTTAAATTATTTATGTAATTTAAAAATATTTATATAATTTAAATACATAAATAACTATATATATATATATATAATTATTATATTTATATAATTTATAAAATATTTATATAATTTATTTATTTCTTTATTTATTTATAAAAAATTATTTATTTATATATTTTAAATATTTGTAAATTATATATTAACAAAATTAATTAAAAAATTATATATTTTAAATAATTATATTAATTAATAAAAAATTATTAATAAATTTCTAAATTTATATATATAATATTTTTAAATTATATATTTAATTATATATATATAAATAAATTAATTAATAACTAAATATATAAATATTTAGTTATTAAATATTTTATAAAATATTTTTAAATTATATATTTTAAATATTTTGAATTATTATATTAATTAAAAAAATTAAAAACCCTCTCTCTAGAAAGCAAAAAAAAAAAAAACCTGCCACCTCTCTCTCTCTCTCTCTCTCTCTCTCCTCCCTTCTCGAGAAAAAAAAAATCATCCATGCCGATTAGATGGTTTGTGGGATGACACAAATTTCGCGTATGTCGTCGTTGACGGACTATTTTCATAAAAAAAAAATTTCTTGCCTAAGCGTAAGATTAACAGCTATTTTAAAAATAATCCCTATTTTATTTTGTTTAGTTTATTTTTATTTTAGGTTTAGTTTTTTTTAGTTTACGGATTAGGTTTTATTTTTTATTTATTTTCAGGTTTATTTTTTAAGTTTAAGTTTTTATTTGATTTTTATTTTATTTTATTTTATTTTAGGTTTATTTTCTTTTTAGTTTACGTTTAGTTTTTATTTTATTTATGTTTTTTATTCTTAGGGTTATTTTATTTTATAGTTTAGTTTAGGTTTTTATTTATTTTATTTTAATTTATTTTTATTTAATTTCATTTTTAGGTTTAGGTTTAGGTTTTAGTTTAGGTTTTTATTTTATTTTTATTTTATTTTATTTAGGTTTAAGTTTCTTATTTATTTTAATTTTAGGTTTTATTTAATTTAGGTTTAGGTTTTAGGTTTTAGGTTTTTAGGTGTTTAGGGTTTAAGGTTTAGGGTTTAGGGTTTACGGTTTAGGGTTTAGGGGTTTAGGGTTTAATGTTTTAGGGTTTAGGGTTTAGGATTTTTTTTAACTAAAAGGAATTTATTGCTCTAAAAAAATAGGGACAAGAAGACCATATTAAAGACTAAAAAAGAAGAAAAAAACTGCTACTCCAATGAGGTACAGGAGAATCCTAAAGAGTTTAGTCCCTAAACTAATACATCAAAGAGCAATAAAGAAAAAAAAACAAAGACAAAACTTAAAAAGCCAAGTAAAAGATAGCAAAGGGGAAGAATCCTTGGAGCTCCAAAAGAACCTCCAAAGAGAGGAAGATCCATAAGAAAAGGAAACCTACAAACCTACAAATGTAAACAACTCTAGCCATCTAAGAAAAAAGTGACCATAAGTAAGACTCTAGCTCCCTCCAAGAAGAAGAAGAGACCAACTAAAAAAGAGAACCTGCAACCTATAAGAAATCTCAGCTAGAAGGAGATCAGAAAACATAAAGAGAAAAAAACTCAGGCTCAAATATTAGGAAAGAAGGATAATCATAATAATGAGGGGCATCAAATCCTAAGTGTATCTAGCTTCAAATAAGGGTTACAAATAGGAAAAGTCATCAGCCACAAAAATATCAAGGAAAAAATCCATCATATCATCATAACCATCCCAGCTAAGGAAAAATACAAACATATCATAATAGCTGCACAACCAAAGAAAAGGTGATGCTAAGGAAACAAAAAGAGAGAGAGGAGAGCAACATATAAAATTAACATAAGATAATGCCAACAAAACCAAATATGAACACCTCTTAAAAAAAGAGGGAGAAAAGAAGCACATAGCCCAAAAAAAAAAGAGCCTAAGACAAAGCCAATAGAACCCACAACAACACCAAACCAAAACCAGCAAGGCATCAAGCCAATAGAGCCCACAATAACACCAATCCAAAGCCACCAAGGCACCAACCAAAGGAAAGGAAACAACTAACATAACAACCATACAATAGTGCACCTAGGAAAAATAGCTCAGGAAAGAGCAAGAGAACCAAACCAACCAACAGAAAAAAAGAAGAAGGACAACAAAAGCTAAAATAAATAGCAAGAGAAATAGCTAACCAATTGACAAACTACATGCCAAGAACAAAAAGCCCAACCTACCACCAACAAAGAGAGCAATAGCACCAACCAAACAAAGGCAAACCAACAAGAATAAAGCCACCAGCACAAAACTAACTAGCCAAAGGGCATAAAAAAACCCAGCAAATAGGAAGCCAGAAACACCAAGCCAGAAGGAGGAAAATTAGCCAAGAAGCCAATACTCTAGCTAGCAAGAAAAGACACAGCAAAAGCTCAACCAACAGAGAAAAAACTATCCAAAAGTAAAAACCTCCCAAGGATAGGAGAGATTATTTCCATGAAGCTTTGGAATGAGTAACCTTTGGCAAGTTTGGAGGGGCATAAAAATGAACAAATTTTTTCTTTTTCTTCTTGTAAACAATTTTATAACCATACCCTTTCTCCAAAATATCTCCATCCAAAATGAATCAATATTATTATAAAATGCATGGGATCAAAGAATAAATGAAGCATGAAGAATCAATCATCCACAACACTAGACAAAGGAAAATCGTAGTATGCATTTCAAAATCAGAAGTGAAAGAAGGAGCAGAAACAACTTTATTAAAAAAGACAATTATCAAAATTTTCACCTTCCAACAAAATCTAAAGAGTATCCTCCGTATCTTCATTCATAAAAGAAGCAAGAGAAGCAGAATCCAGATTTTTGGTATAATCTTTATGTAAGGGATTAAAATAAGATTCAAATCCCATAGAAACACATAGCATATTACCAAAATTCAACATAATTACTAGAAAAACCATCTTTTGAACCGAAATAGAACTATTCATAATGAGAGAATTGTCATAGGTATCTATATCTTTTTTTTAAGAAGGATCACCAATATTAACAAGATTGTCGTGACCAAGTTAAAATATCGAAATAAGAACATTCTTTTCACCACCATTCTCAATCAAGAAATAGTCTCTTTCGATGATCTAATGACATAGGAGAAAGAGAAATAATAACCAATTGGAGGAATGTTGGCATCAAACCATCATCATTCATAGGCATAACATACAAACCATTAGAATCATTAACCACAACCTCTAAAGTCTTCCCTTTAACAGAATCATCAAAAGAAGCACTTAAAAGATGATTTTTAGTTAAAACCTTTTTAGAAACATCAAAATTACCTTTCGCATTAGACAAATCATTAATAGGTAAAACTTTTTCAAAATATTCAAAAATCTAGTTTTAAAAAACATTGAAATTTTGAAAAATAGAGTTTCCATTATCCAACTTGAGAGAATCATCAGTTTTTTCAATAATTGAATTCTTACTAGTCATTTTCTTCCTAAGAGAGGGATGAGCAATAATGCATTTAAAAATTTCATGCCTATGAATCTTACAATGAGTACAAAAAATGGGAAAGTTCTCTAAAATAACTTTCTAAAACTAACTACATTTCTTCTAACCCAACCAAATTTCTTTCAGATAGTTTTAGTAATATCAATCTCTACAAGAATTCTAGCAACATACAGAAGAAGCAAGCTGTTTGATCAACTTGCAAAGGTCAACCAAAAATTGACCCAATAGCATAAAGAATCTGATGATTAAATAGATGAATATGTAAGTTAGGTAAAGAAATTCAAATGGGAAGAATAGGAGACTCTTCATTAATATTAAACATAAGCGTCCACTTCAGAATACACATTTGACAATTAGAAACATAGTAAGAATGCCTAGAAAAAATTATTCCATAATCAAGGTCATTAGAAAGTTTAATCAGAACATGTCTTGCATCAATCAACCCAATAGAAAAAGAACCAGATAAATTTAAGCAATGAAAATAAATAAATATCTTCCATCTTTGGCCTTTTAGATGAAAATTTTCTAATAAAAAAAGCAAAAGGCTCATCTAATCTTTCAATATCCTCATCTGAAATCATAATTGTCAGAGTACTTTTAAAAGTCATATGAAGCAAATTCAAAGGAGGCTCGGTGGAGGAATTCTTACTATCTAAAGCCTCTTTGAAAGACTTAGTAATAATAGGTAATTTAGAGGTAGGATTACCCAAAATATCTAATGCTAGCGGGATCCATCATGGATTTAACCATTGATTTGAAGAAGACTCCATGAGTCATCGACAAGAACATGTTGAGATCAGCCCAAGGCCGACAATCTAGAGATAAACTAAGAGAGAAAGTGCTCGAAAACACACCAAGAATTCGAGCGATCCTGAAATCGCTCAATAAGAGGGTTTAGTTTAGTTTTAGGGTTTAGGTTTTAGGTTTAGTGTTTATTAGTTATTATTAGGTTTTATTAATTTTAGGTTATTATTAGTTTATTAGTTTTATGTTTAGTTTAGTTAGTTTAGTTTTAGGTTATGAGTTTAGTTTTATTAATTAGTTTTAGTTATTATTATTTTAGGTTAGTTATGTTAGTTTAATTCATTATTTAGTTAGTTTATTTATTGAGGTTTAGTTTATTTTAGTTTATTTGTATTATTAGTTTACTTAATATTAGTTAGTGTAGTTTAAATTTATTTAATTTAATTATTAATTTATGGTTTTATTATTATTTAGGTTTTAGTTAGTTTTAGTTAATGGTTTAGTTTAGTTTTATTAGTTTATTTATTTGTTTATTATTTTAGTTTATTAGTTTTATTAGTTTATTATTATTATTTTTAGTTAGTTTATGGTTTAGCTTTTTATTAGTTATTATTAGTTGTTTTATTATTTATTATTAGTAGTTTAGTTAGTTTTATTACTAATTTATTTTAGTTTAGTTTTTTTTTTTATATTATTATTATTATTATTATGTTTATTATTATTAGTTTTATCATTATTATTTAATTTATTTTTATTAGTTGGGTTTAGTTATTTTAGTTATTTAGTTATTTATTTATTATTATTAGTTATTATTATTAGTTATTAGTATTAGTTTATTAGTTGTTATATTGTTATTATTATTATTATATTATTATTATTATTATTATTATTATTATTATTTTTAGTTAGTTATTATTAGTTATTTTATTGTTATTATTATATTATTTTAGTTTATTAGTTGTTATTTAGTTAGTTATTTTAATTTAATTTATAGTTTATTGGTTTTATTATTAGTTAGTTATTATTTTTTTTTAGTTAGTGTTTTTATTATTATTAGTTTATTATTATTTATTTATTTTTAGTTATTATTATGCTTATTTAGTAATTATTTTTACAATATTATTTTTTTAGTTTAGTTTTTAATTAGTTATTTTATTTTTATTATATTAGTTTAGTTTTTAGTTTTATTATTTATTGGTTTTAGGTTTATTTATTAAGTTTAGTTTTATTAGTTATTTTTTAGTATGTTCATTTATTAGTTTATTATTATTGTTTTATGTTATTAGTTATTAATTAGTTTATTTAGTTAATTATTTTAGTTATTATTATTATTAGGTTTTAGTTTATTAGGTTTTATTAGTTAGTGATTATTAGTTATTAGTTTTATTATTAGTTTATTAGTTTTATTGTTTTATTTTATTATTATTTGTTTTATTATTTAGTTATTATTATTTTATTTATTTAGTTTGTTATTATTAGTTTTATTATTATTTTATTAATTTAGTTTAGGGTTTAGTGTTTAGTTTAATTTAATTTATTATTATATAATAATATTATTATTATTGTTTATTATTATTATTATTATTATATTATTATTATTATTATTATTATTATTATTAGTTTTAGTTATTATTATTATTAGTTTTATTAGTTTTTTAGTTAGTTTAGTTATTAGTATTTTATTTATTATTTAGTTATTAGTTATTATTAGTTTATTATTAGTTTCATTAGTTTAATTTATTGTTATTAGTTTTAGTTTTAGTTTTAGTTTTATTATATTTTATTATTATTTTATTATTATTATTTGGTTTTTTATTAGGTTTTTATTAGTTTTATTATTATTTAGTTTTAGTTATTATTTTATTATTTTTTATTATTAGTTTATTTATTATTTATGTATTATTATTTATTATTAGTTTATTATTTCATTAATTATTATTATTATTTATTATTTAGTTATTAGTTATTTATTTTATTATTATTATTTTATTATTATTATTTTAGTTTATTTATTTTAGTTATTATTAGTGTTAGTTAGTTTAGTTTATTATTATTTAGTTTATATTAGTTAGTTATTATTAGTTAGTTATTATTATTAGTTATTTAGTTTATTAGTTATTATTAGTTATTATTATTAGTTATTAGTGGTTTATTATATTTAGTTATTTATTATTAATTTAGTTATGTTAGGGTTAGGTATTAGTTATTAGTTATTGTATTTAGTATAGTTTATTAGTTTAGTTTTATTTTTAGGTTATTTTATTAGTTTAATTTTTTATATTTTTTAGTTAGTTTATTAGTTTTGTTTAATTTGTTAGTTATTTATTTGTTTATTAGTATTTGGTTTTGTTTTTTAGTTTATTAGTTTTATTATTTAGTTTAGTTTAGTTAATTAGTTTTATTATAGTTTATTATTAGTCATTTTAGTTTATTATTTATTTTTAGTTTTAGTTTTATTTTTAGTTTAGTGTTTTATTAGTTTCTTTAGGGTTTTTGGTGGGTTTAGGTGGTTATGGGGTTTAAAGTTTAGTTTGAGTTAAGGTTAGTTTTAGGGTTAGAATTTTTTATTTTATTTTTTATTTTAGGTTTTTTTTGGGTTTAGGTTTAGTTTTTTAGGGTTTAGGGCTTTTGGTTTTTTTTTTAATAGAGAATAAATTCAAATTCAACATTTCTTCTTTTTGATTTCATCAACTAAGTAACACACCAAGTTCTCTAAGACATAAGTGATGACATAGATAAAAAATGAGTATGCATAGAGCTAATCAAAAACCCTAGATAATTAGAACCTTCTTTATTATAAAGACAGTTCCATAAGCAGCAGATTGGATCGATCATTCTTCAGTTTCTCCAGTTCCCATAAGAACCACCCTAGCCTCTCGAGTAGCTAGATCCACCATCATATTTTCTATCTCTCCCTCCACCACCACCATGGCTATAACCTCCAATGCTCCTCCTGACTCCAAAACCACCATTGCTCTAACCAGACCATTAGCACCCCCTAGATCCCCCCCACCACGTAACACTCCCCACCGCCACCCACTACTAGATCTAGACTTACCTTTTTAATGATGTTCCCCGCCCACCCATTCTTAGGTTTAGGCTTAAGTTTATTAGCTCTTAGGGTTTAGGTTTATTTTAAATTAGTTACTAGTTTGTGTAGGTTAGTTTAGGTTTAGGGTTTAGGTTTTAGGGTTAGGGTTAGGGTTTAGGGTTTAACGTTTAGGGTTTATAGTTTAGCATTTAGGGTTTAGGGTTTAGGGTTTTAAGGTTTATGCTTTGTAGGGTGGGGGAGTTTAGGGTGAGTTTAGGGTTTTTTTATGGTTTAGGGTTTAGAGTGGGTTGTGGTTTGGTTTTAGGTTTAGGGTTTAGGGTTTAGGGTTTAGAGGTTTAGTTTGGTAGGTTTTAGTGTTGGGGTTTAGGGTTTAAACAAAGAAGTTTATTTATTAGTTTATATTAATTTTAATTTAGTTTATATTTTTTTTATAATTTAGTATATTTATGGTTTATTTATTTAGGTTTATATATTTTAGTTTAGCTTTATAGATCTTAGGTGAGTTTTATTTTAATTTTATATTTTATTTTAGGTTTAGGTTTTATTTTATTTTAGGTTTTTTAGGTTTATTTATGTTATTTTTAGGTTTATGTTTTATTTTATTTATTTTTTAGGTTTTTTTTAATTTAAGTTTATTTAGGTTTTATTTTAGTTTAAGTATTTAAGTTTATTTTAGTTTATTTTTATTTATTTTTATTTAAGTTTAGGTTTTTAGTTTATTTTATTTAGTTATTTTTATTTTATTTATTTTAGTTTATTTTATTTTAGATTTTATTTTATTTATTTTAGTTTTATTTTAGGTTTATTGTTTAGGTTTATATTTAGTTTAGTTTTATTTTATTTTATTTTAAGTTTGTTTTATTTTTATTTAATATTTAGCTTTTATCTTAATTAGGTTTAATTTAGTTTAGTTTATATTTTATTTATTTTGTTTTAGTTTATTTTAACTTCTTTATTATATTTTATTTGTTTAGGTTTAGATTTAGGTATTTTGGGTTTAGGTTTTTTTATTTTATTTTTAGGTTTATATAATTTAGGTTTTAGGTGGGTTTATGCTAGGAGGGTGGTTTAGGGAGGGTTTAGGTAGGTGGGTTTAGTTTAGGGAGTGTTTAAGGTTTAGGGTTTTAAGGTTTAGTGTTTAGAGTGTTTAGGGTTAGAGATGGCTCAGGGGTTTGTAGGGGTTAAGGGTTTAGTTTATTAGGGCCTGGGGAGGTGGTTTAGTATTTAGGTAGTTTTAGGGTTTAGGCTAGGTTTTAGGAAGGTGTGGTTAGGGGGCCTGGTTTAGGGCTTTAGGCTTAGCTGGGGTTTTATTTTTAATTTTATTTATTTATTTTATTTATTTTTATTTATTTATTTTAGTTTATTTATTTTAGTTTAGGTTTTACTTTATTTTGCTTTAGGTTTATGTTTATTTTAGATTTATTTTATTTATTTTATTTTATTTAGTTTTTTTTATTTTTTAGGTTTAGGTTTATTTTAGGTTTTATTTTTAATTTATGGACATTTTAGTTTATTTTATTTTATTTTATTTTTTATATTTACAATTTTTAGTTAGTTATTATATTTTATTTATTATTTGAGGTTTAAGTTTTTTCTTTAGTTTAGGGTTTAGGTTTTATTTTATTTTTTAGGTTTATTTTCTAGGTTTAGGTTTTATTTAGTTTTATTTTTTAATTTATTTTAAGTTTATTTTATTTTATTTTTGTTTATTTTATTTTATTTAGTTTTTAGTTTTAGGTTTATTTTATTTTAGTTTTAGTTTATTTTATTTTTATTTTATTTTAGTTTCTTTATTTTTATTTTATTTATTTTATTTATTTATTTTTAGGTTTTTAGATTTTAGTTTTAGGTTTTATCATTTTTATTTTATTTTATTTTTATTTTATTTTTGTGGGTTTTATATTTTATTTTTTAGTTTATTTTTAGTCATTTAGTTTAGGGTTTTATTTAGGGTTTAGGTAGTTTGGGGTAGGCTCAGGGTTTAGGGTATAGATTTAGGTGGATTAAGATAGGTCAGTGGTTTGGGTTAGATTTAGGTAAGGTTAGTGGGTTATATAGGTCAGGTTTAAAAACAGGGAGTGATCAGATTAAGAGGAGTGTTTAAGATTAGATTTAGTTTAGGTCAGTTTAAACTTTATCATGACTAGTGAGTGTATAGGTTAAGGGTCAGAGGCTCAGTATATGAGTTAAGGTTTAGGGTGGTTGTGGCCTTAGAGTTTAGGTTTAGGGTTTAGGTTAGATGGTTAGGGAGTTTAAAGGCTCAGTGGCCCAGAGGTAGAGGTGTTTAGGCCTGGGTGGTTAGAGTTTTGGCCTGGTGGTTAGTAGCCTGAGGTTTAGTATAGTTTAGTGGTAAGGTTAAGTTTGGAGATTTAGGGTTTTGGCCCAGGAGAGGTTTAGAGGTCAGGTAAACTTTAGGTAGGATCAGTTTAAGTTTGGCTGGAGATTTAGGAGTGTGGGAGGGCAATTAAGAGTTCAGTCATGGAGGGCAGATTTGGGTTAGGAGCCTAGGTAGGCAAGTTTAGGATTTAGGGGGAGTGGGAGGGCCCAGGTTAGGAGTGTTAAAGGTCAGTTTAGTGTTTAGTTTAGGGTTTAGGACTAGGTTAGTGAAGGTGTAGTTAAGTTTAGAGGAGTTTAGGAGAGTTTAGTTTAGAGTTTAAGGTTAGGGTAGGAGATTTGAGGTTTAGGTTTAGGTAAGGTTTAGGTTTAGAGTTTTAGTTTAGGGTTTAGGTTTAGTTTAGTTTAGGTTTAGAGGTTAGGATAGGGTTTAAGTTTGGAGATTTAGGGTTAGGGAGGGTTTAGTTTTTAGGTTTAGGTTTTAATAAAAACAGGTAGTTTATTTAGTTTATTTTATTTTAGTTTATTTTATTTTATTATTTTATTTAGGTTTATTTTTTATTATAATTTATTTAGTTTATTTTATTTTAAGTTTATTTATTTTTATGTTTATTTATTTTAGTTTAGGTTTAATTTTAGTTTATTGAGATTTTATGTTTATTTTTTATTTTATTTTATTATTTAGGTTTAGGTTTTATTTTTATTTTAGGTTTATGTTTATGTTTTATTTTATTTTTTTAGGTTTAAGTTTAGGTTTTATTTTAGGTTTATTTCTAAGTTTTTTTAGTTTAGATTTTTATTTTAGTTTATTTTATTTTATTTAGTTTAGGGTTTAGGTTTAATTTATTTTTAGTTTATGTTTAGGTTTTATTTATTTTAGTTTAGTTTATTTTACTTTAAGTTTAGGTTTATTTTATTTTGATTATTTTAGGTTTACATTTTTTTGGTTTAGTGTGGTTTTATTTTTTTATTTTTAGGTTTATTTTTGGGGTTTAGGTTATTATTGACTTTTATTTTATTTTATTTTAGGTTCATTTTATTTTATTTTATTTTTATTTATTTTATTTAGGTTTTCATTTTGTTTATTTTATTTTAGTTTAGTTTAGGTTTTAGTTATTTTATTTTACTTTTCATTATTTTTTTATTTTATTTTATTTTATTTTAGGTTTTTTTTAGGTTTATTTTATTTAGTTTAATTTAGTTTATTTTTTTATTTTTATTTTATTTTAGGTGGTAGAGTTTTAGGTGTTTATTTAGGAGTTTAGGGTGGGTCTGGGTTTAGGTTTAGGAAGGAGGGTTTAGGGTTTATGTGGGGTAGGGTTTAAGGTTTAGTGGGTAGGGTTATAGTTTAGTGAGTTTAGTGGAGGATTTGGGTAGTTAGAGTTTTAGAGGAGAGTTTAAAGAGGTTTATTTATGGTGGATTATTTATCAGTTTAGGTCAGTATTAAGGTTTTTTAGTTTGGGGTTAGTTTAGAGGTTTATAGTTTAGGTTTAGGTTATATATTTTATAGGGTTAGTGAGGATTTAGTTTAGTTTAGTGGCTCAGTTATGGTACCAGATTTGATTAATTTTGGTAGGGTGGATGGTTTAGGGTTAAGTTAGAGTTGAGAGGGTTTATGAATTTTTAGGTTTATTTAGTGGTCAGGTTAGAGTTTAAGTTTTTAGAGAGGGTTTATAGATTAGTGCCTTTAGGGTTTAGGGTTTCAGTAAGGGTTTAGGGCCCAGAGTTTAGTAGGGTTTAGTGGTCAGTTTAGGCCTAGTGGATCAGGTCAGGTAGGTTTAGGGTTTTAGTTTAGGGTGGAGGATCAGGTAGGATTTGGGTAGGGGGTTTAGGGTAGGGTTTAGGGTTTAGGGTTTTTTTTAATTTAAAATAGTAGGTGTTTATTTATATTATATTATTTTAGTTATTTTATTTTATTATTTATTTATTTATTTTATATTTTTAGTTTAGTTTTAGGTTTATTTATTTTAGTTTAGGTTTATTTTAGATAATTTTATGTTTGGAGGTTTATGTTTACTTTTAGTTTAGTTTTATTAGGTTTAGGTTTATTTTATTTTAGGTTTATGTTTATGTTATTGTTTAGTTAGGTTTTTTAGGTTTATTTCAGTTTATTTTAGGTTTAGGTTTATTTTACTTTATTTTATTTTATTTAGTTTAGGGTTTAGGTTTAGTTTATTTTAAGTTTAGGTTTAGGTTTATTTATTTTAGTTTAGTTTATTTTAGTTTAGGTTTATTTTATTTTATTTATTTTAGGTTTAGCTTTTTTTTAGTTTAGGGTGGTTTATTTTTATTTATTTTAGGTTTATTTTTTAGATTTAGGTTTTTATTTACTTTTATTTTAATTTATTTTAGGTTTTTTTTATTTTATTTTATTTTAGGTTTTATTTTATTTGGGTTTTCATTTTAGGTTTATTTTATTTTTTAGTTTAGTTTAGGTTTTAGTTATTTTATTTTAGTTTACTTTTCCTTTTTATTATATTTTATTTTATTTTAGGTTAGGTTTTGGCTTATATATTTAGGTTTAGGTTTTATTTTAGTTTATTTAAGTTTTATTTATTTATTTTATTTTAGGTTTTATTTATGTTTAGGTTTAGGTTTAGGTTTAGGGTGGGAGGGTTTAGGGTTTGGGGACTAGGGTTTAAGGTTTTTGGGTTTAGGGTGGTTTAGGTTTTAGGGTTTTAGGATTCTGATTTAGGAGTTAAGGTTTATGGTGGTGTAGGGTTGGTTTAGAGTTTTTAAAATTAGTTTAGGTTAGGTTTAAGTTTATTTTTTGTTTTCTTTATTTAATTTAGGTTTAGGTTTAGGTTTAGGTTAATTTATTTTTAGTTTACTTTTTTTTTTAAATTTTATTTTAGGTTAGGTTTCATTTATTTTTTAGGTTTTTATTTTCAGTTTAGTTTAGGTATAGGTTTATTTAGGTTTATTTTAATATTTCTTTATTTAGTTTATATTTTTAGTTTAGGTTTAGGTTTATGTTTACATTTTATTTTATATTAGTTTTAGTTTAGTTTAGATTTTCTTTTAGTTTTGTTTAGGTTTAGATTTTATTTGTTTTTTTTACTTAGTTCATTTTTTTAGTTTAGTTTAGTTGATTTTATTTAGTTTTTAGGTTTATTTAGCTTAGGTTTAGGTTTATTTTTGGGTTTATTTAGTTTAGTTTAGGTTTAGGGTATATTTTTTTTTTAGGTTTAGTTTATGTTTATTTGGGATTAGGTTTGATTTAATTTCTTTATTTTTTGTTTTATTATTATTTAGGTTTATTTAGTTTCATTTATTTAGTTTAGCTTTTATTTTTATTTTAGTTTAGGTTTAGCTTTTATTTAGTTTTTATTTTAAGTTTAGGTTTAGTTTAGGTTTATTTTATTTTTATTTACATTTAGGTTTAAGTTTATTTTTTGTTTTCTTTATTTAATTTAGGTTTAGGTTTTGGTTTAGGTTTATTTATTTTTAGTTTACTTTATTTTTTTTATTTTATTTTAGTTTAGGTTTCATTTATTTTTTAGGTTTTTATTTTCAGTTTAATTTAGGTATAGGTTTATTTAGGTTTATTTTAATATTTCTTTATTTAGTTTATATTTTTAGTTTAGGTTTAGGTTTATGTTTACATTTTATTTTTAATTTTAGTTTATTTTTGTATTTTAGTTTAGTTTAGGTTTTCTTTTAGTTTAGTTTAGGTTTAGGTTTTATTTATTTTTTATTTAGTTCATTTATTTTTTTTTTTTTAGTTTAGTTTAGTTGATTTTATTTAGTTTTTAGTTTATTTAGCTTAGGTTTAGGTTTATTTTTAGGTTTATTTAGTTTAGTTTAGGTTTAGGGTATAGGTTTTTTTTAGGTTTAGGTTTATGTTTTATTTAGGATTAGGTTTGATTTAATTTCTTTATTTTTTGTTTTATTATTATTTAGGTTTATTTCATTTAATTTATTTAGTTTAGCTTTTATTTTTATTTTGGTTTAGGTTTAGCTTTTATTTAGTTTTTATTTTAGGTTTAGGTTTAGTTTAGGTTTATTTTATTTTTATTTACATTTAGGTTTATTTTTATTTGTAGTTTAGTTTATTTATGTTTCGGTTTAGGTTTTTAGTTTTTTTTAGTTTAGGTTTAGGTTTAGGATTATTTAGGATAATTTAGTTTAGGTTTTTTATTTTAAGTTTAGGTTTATTTATTTTTACTTTAGTTTTTATTTTTATTTTATTAGTTTAGTTTATTTAGTTTACTTATTTAGGTTTATTTAGGTTTATTTTTAGTTTAGGTTAGGTTTATTTTAGTTTAGTTTAGTTTTTTTTTATTTTTACGTTTACTTAGTTTTTAGTTTTATTTAGTTTAGGTTTAGGTTTAGATTTATTTTTATTTTTCTATTTAAGTTTTAGTTTATTTAATTTAGTTCAGGTTTTGGTTTAGGATTAGGTTTATTTATTTAGGTTTAGGTTAAGGTTTATTTATTTAGTTTGTTTATTTATTTAAGTTTAGGTTTAGGTTTTATTTAGTTTAGTTCATTTAGTTTTATTTTATTTTAGGTTTAGGGTTTAAGTTTAGGTTTAGGTTTAAGTTTATTTAGTTTAGGTTTAGTTTAGGTTTAATATTATTTATTTATTTAGTTTATTTTTATATAGTTTTTTATTTAAGTTTATTTTTTATTTGATTTATTTTTTTTATTTTCTTATTTATTTTATTTTAGTTTATTGTTTTATTTATTTCTATTTATTTTTATTTTTATTTTTAGTTTAGGTTTAGGTTTAGGTTTTTATTTTATTTTATTTCATTATTATTTATTTAGTTTAGTTTATTTTATTTTATTTAAGTAGGTTTATTTAATTTATTTATTAAGTCTATTTATTTAGTTTAGGGTTTTAGGTTTAGGTTTTATTTAGTTTTAATTAGGTTTAGGTTAAGTTTATTTAGGTTTAGATTTTTAGTTTTGTTTGTTTTAGTTTAATTTAGTTTAGGTCTATTTAAATTATTTTTATTTTTATTTTTATTTATTTAGTTTAGTTTAGGTTTATTTACGTTTACATTTATTTAGTTTATTTATTTATTTACTTTATTTTTTATTATGATTTTATTATTTAGTTTAGTTTGTTAGTTTAGTTTATTTAGTTTGTTTTTTTAAGTATATCTAATTAAGTTTAGTTTAGTTTTATTTAGTTTAGGTTTAGGTTTATTTTTACTTAGTTTAGTTTATTAATTTATTTATTTAGTTTAGGTTTAGGTTAAGGTGTAGGTTTTATTTAGGTTTAGGTTTAAGTTTATTTTATTTAGTTTAGGTTAAATTTATTTTGGTTTAGTTTATTTAGTTTAGTTTTAGAGTTTAGGTTTAGTTTAGTTTAGGGTTTAGGTTTATTTTTAGTTTAGTTTATTATTAAGTTTAGTTTAGGTTTAGGTTTATTTTATTTAACTTATTTTTTAGGTTTTATTTTAGTTTTTAGGTTTAGGTTTATGTTTAGGTTTAGGTTTCAAGTTTAGGTTTTAGTTTACTTAGTTTAGGTTTAGGTTTATTTAGTTTAGGTTTAGGTTTAGGCTTATTAAGGCTTGCCTTTTAAGTTTTATTTTTTTATTTTATTTAGTTTATTTTATTTATATTTAGCTTAGTTTAGGTTTAGTTTTATTTTGTCTCTTTATTTAGGTTTTTTAGGTTTAGCTTTATTTATTTATTATTTAGTTTATTTTATTTTAAGTTTGTTTTTATTTATTTTTATTTAATTTATTTTAATTTAGTTTATTGTTCTATTTATTTTTAGTTTCAACTTAGGTTTAGGTTTTTATTTTATTTTATTTATTTAGGTTTATTTAGTTTATTTATTTAGTTTGATTATATAGTTTAGGGTTTATTTAGTTTTATTTAGTTTTATTTAGGTTTAGGTCTAGCTTATTTTTGTGTTTTATAGGTTTATAGTTAGTTTTATTTTAGGTTTATCTTTAGTTTATTTTAATTGAGTTTATTTTATTTAGTTTAGTTTATTTATTTAGTTTATTTTATTTAATTTATTTTAGGTTTAACTTATTTAGGTTTAGGTTTTATTTAGTTTATTTTAGTTTAGTTTTAGTTAGTTTATTTTATTTAGTTTAGTTTATTTAATTTATTTTATTTTATTTTATTTATTTAGTTTAGTTTAGTTTATTTATTTTAGTTTTATTTATTTATTTATTTTATTTATTTTAGGGTTTAGCTCAGTTTAGGTTTTTTTATTTTTGTTAGTTTAGGTTTTATTTATTAGTATAGTTTAGTCTATTTATTTTTTAGTATACTTATTTAGGTTTAATTTTATTTAGTTTAGTTTATTTTTATTTACTTTGTTTATATTTTAGTTTAGTTTAGTCAGGTTAGTAGTTTAGTTTTATGCCAGCTCAGATTTTAGGTTTAGTTTAGCTAGGTTTTATACAGGCTCAGTTTGCTTATTTTATTTTAGGCATTTTTATTTTTAGTTCATTAGTATCATTGGTTTTAGGTTTTTTAGTATTTTTATTTATTAGTTTAGTTTTATTATTTTAGTTTTAGTTTAGTCTTTATTTTATTTATTTTATTTATTTAGTTTTTTATTTTTTTTATTTTATTTTAGATTTGTGTTTAGTTTAAGTTTTATTTATTTAGGTCTTATTTTATGTTATTAGGTTTTATTATTTGCATTTTACATTATTAGTTTTGATTTAGTTACTTATTATTATTATTATTATTTATTAGGCTATTAGTTTATTATTATGAGTTAATTTCTTAGGTTTATTAGTTATTATTAGATTTAGTATATTTATTTAGGTTTTATTTATTATTTAAATTATTATTTGTTTAGTTTAATATTATTATTATTAGTTTAGTTATTAATTTTATTTAGTTTAATTTATTATTAGTTTATTATGTGTTGGACTATTCATTATTTAGTTTTTTATAAGTTTTTTATTTTTTATTATTTTTAGTTATTATTATTTAGTTTTATTATTAGTTTACTTTCATTAGTTTATTATTTTAGTTTAGTTATAGTTTTATTTTGGTTTATTATTATTTTATTTTATTAATTATTTAGATAATTTATTAGTTTTAGTTTATTATTTATTAGGTTTTAGTTTAGTTAGTAGTTTATTATTATTAGTTATTGGGTTTAATTATTATTTACTTTATTAAAGTTATTTAGGGTTTAGTTTATTAATTAATTATTATTATTAGTTATTTATTATGGTTTAATTTAGTTAGTTTATTAGATTAGTTTAGTTATTAGTTTAGTAGTTATTTTTTTATTACTAGTTTATTTTTTATAGTTTATTAGTGGGGTTTTGTTTAATTTATTATTAGTTTGTTTATTAGTTAGTTCTTATTAATTTTTAGTATTTTAGTTACTATTTAGTTTTTAGTTTAGTTAGTTTTATTAGTTTTGTTTTAGTTTATAATTAGTTTTAGTTTTATTATTTATTTAGTTTATTATTTCAATTTTAGTTAGTTTAGTTTAGTGCTTTTCTTTTGTGGTTAGGTTTAGGTCGAGGTTTAGGGTTTGGGGTTTAGTTTGGGTTTAGAGTTTAGGTTTAGGATTTAGGGTTTTGTGGTTTATTTCTGCTATTGTTTTAGGGTTTAGGGTGGGTTAGGATTTAGGTTTAGGGTTTTAATTCAAACCGGTAGTTTAGGTCCATTTAGTTTTTTTTTTTTTTTTAGTTTATTTTATTTTTTATTTTTTATTTAGGTTTATTTGTTTATTTAGTTTATTTTTTTTTTAGTTGAGGTTTTATTTTAGTTTATTTTGTAGTTTAGTTTATGTTTTATTTTTTAGTTGAGTTTATTTATATTTTATTTTTTTAAGTTTATTTTAGTTTTCTTTTTTCTTTTAGTTTAGGTTTATTTTAGTTGTGTTTTGTTTTATTTTATTAGGTTTTTTTATTTTAGGTTTATATTTAGGTTTTATTTTATTTTATTATCTAGGTTTATTTTTTTTAGGTTTAGCAGTGCAGGTAGGTTTATTTTATCCAAGTTTTAGTTTATTTAGTAGGTTTAGTTTTAATTAGTTTAGGTTTAGGTTTATTTATTTATTTATTTATCTTTATAGGTTTATTTTTTAGTTTAGTTTAGGTTTAGGTTTATTTAGTTTACTAGTTAAAATTAGCTTTATTTATTTTTTATTTTAGTTTATTTTATTTATTTATTTAGTTTAGTTTAGGTTTAGTTTATTTACAGTTTATTTTAGTAGTTTATTTAGTTGATTTGAGGTTTAGGTTTATTTTATTTTAGTTTATTTATTTTAGGTCTTAGTTTAGTTTAGGTTTTAGGTTTAGGTTTGTTAATCCATGTTTATTTCTAGTTTTTTATTTATTTAGTTTAGTTTAGGTTTATGTTTATTTAGGTTTAGTTTAGATTTATTTATTTTGGGTTTATTTAGTTTCTTTTAGTTTAGTTTTATATTTATTTAGATTTATTTAGCTGGGTTGGTTTGATTTGTAGTTTAATTCAGTTTAAGTTTAGGTTTAGTTTAGGTTTATATGGTTTATGTTTGTGTTTAGGTTTAGGTTTATTTTAGGTTTTATTTTATTAACTTAGTTTAATTTAGGTTTATTTTATTTAGTTTAGGTTTTATTTTATTTATTTTAGTTTAGTTTAAATTTTAGTTTTAGTTTAGTTTAGGTTTAGTTTGTGTCTTGGTTTATTTAGTTTAGTTTATTTATTTAGGTTTATTTTAGTTTATTTTATTTAGTTTATTTATTTTATTTACTTAGTTTAGGTTTTGGTTTATTTTAGTTTATTTTATTTTACTTTATTTATTTAGTTTAGTTTTAGTTTAGGTTTAGTTTTATTTTATATTAGTTTAGTTTATTTATTTAGGTTTTTAGGTTTAGGTTTAGTTTATCTAGTTTATTTAGGTTTGGCCAGTTTATGAGTTTAGGCTTTAGTTTTAGATTTATGTTTTTTTATTTTTATTTAGGTTTATTTATTTGGTTTTAGGATTATTTCTTTAATTTTAGTTTATTTTAGTTTATTTTGTTTACTTTTATTTATTTAGTTTAGTTTAGGTCTCATTTAGTTTAATTTTAGTTTAGTTTAGTTTATTTTAGGTTTAGGATTAGTTTAGGTTTAGTTTATTTTAGTTTATTTATTTATTTATTTATCTTTAGGTCTTTATCAGTTTATTTATTTAGTTTAGTTTAATTTTATTTATTTAGTTTTAGTTTATTTAGGTTTAGGTTTATTTATTTAGTAATTTAGTTTATTCTCATATAGGTTGCTTTAAGTTTAGGTTTAGGTTTATTTAGTTTAGATTTTAGGTTCATTTAGTTTTATTTAGTTTAGGTTTATTTTAGAGGTAAGTTGTTTTAGTTTAGTTTAGCTTTATTTAGGTTTTATCTAGTTTAGTTTTATTTGTTTTAGTTTATGTATTTTAGGTTTAGGTTTATTTATTTTAGGCTTTAGGTTTATTTTATTTTTACTTTATTTTAGTTTAGTTTTAGCTTATTATTTATTTTTAGGTTTATTTTATTTAGGTTTTAGGTTTATTTCAGGTTTAGGTTTTTATTTAGTAGGTTAAATTTTTATTTTAATTTAGTGCATTTATTTTAGTTTAATTTAGGATTTCAGCTTTTATTTTATTTTTATTTTATTTAGTTTATTTTATTTATTTAGCTTTATTTATTTTAGGTTTAGTTTAGGTTCAGGTGTTGGTTTAGTTTATTTAATTTATGTTTAGTTTATTTTATCTTAATTTTATATTTATTTAGGTTTAAGTTATTTAGTTTAGGTTTTGTGCTTAAGTTTATTTTTATTTTAGTTTATTTTAGTTTAATTTAGTTTTAGTCTCTTTATTTGTTTTTTTTTTTTTATAGTTTAGTTTATTTAGTTTCTTTTATTTTATTTTAATCTAGGTTTTTTAGGTTTATTTAGGTTTATTTAGTTTTATTTATTTTAGTTTATTTTATTAGTTATTTGTAATTTATTTAGTTTAGGTTTAGGTTTAGGGCTCATTTTATTTAGTTTATTTATTTTTTCATTTATTATTGGCCTAGTTTAGTTTAGTTTATTTTTTATTTTAGGTTTGTTTAGGTTTAGGTTTATTTTTATTTAGTTTAGTTTATTTATTTATTTTAGGTTTTTTTATTTAGATTTATCTTATTTAGGTTTATTTTAGCCTTTTCTTGTTTATTTTTTTATTTTATTTAGTTTATTATTTAGGCTTTAGGTTTAGGTATTTTAGGTTTAGTTTAGATTTATATTTTAGGTTTGGTTGGATCATTTTAGTTTAGTTTAGTTTATTTATTTAAGCTCAGCTTTAGTTTAGGTTTAGGCTTAATGTTCATTTGTAGTATTTGGTTTATTAGGTTTTATTTTATCATTTTAATTTAGTATTTTATTTATTTAGTCAGCTAGTTTATCTTTTTTTTTTTTTTATTTAGCTTCAGTTTAGTTTTAGTTTGGCTTAGCCTTTTCCGGTCTAGTTTATTTAGTTTAATGCATATTTAGTTTTAGTTTATTTTAGTTTATTTTATTTAGTTTATTTTATTTATTTACTTTGGGTAGTTTATTTTGGGTTTATTTTATTTTATTTTATTTATTTAGTTTATTTTTTATTTTATTTATTTAGTTTAGTTTATTTTATATAGTTTCCTATTTTAGTTTATTTTTAATTTAGTTTTGGTTTTGGATTTATTTATTTTAGTTTATTAGGATTTCAGTTTAATTTTATCTATTTAATTTAGTTTAGTTTTAGTTTAGCCTAGTTTTAGTTTATTCTTATTAGTTTAGTTTATTTACTTTTTTTTTAGTTTAGTTTATTTTTAATTTATTTAGGTTTATTTTATTTTAGTTTAGTTTATTTATTTTATTTTTTATTTTATTTAGTTTAGTGGATTATTTATTTTATTTAGTTTATTTAGTTTTATTTATTTATTTAGTTTAAGTTTTATTTAGTATAGTTTAGTTTATTTATTTATTAGTTTGTTTAGTTTTTAGGTTTTAGTTTATTTATTTATATTTAAATTTAGGTTTAGGTTAGTTATTTATTTAGTTTAGTTTAAGTTTAGTTTTAGTATTTAGGTTTAGTATTTAGTTTATTTAGGTTTAGGTTTGAGGTTTAGTTATTTAGTTTATTTGTTTAAGTTTGGTTTATTTAGGTTTATTTAGGTTTAGGTTTTATTTTATTTTAGGTTTTAGATTTAGGTTTATATTTTAGTTTAGTTTTTTAATTAGTTTTTATTTGTTTGGTTTAATTTAGATTAGGTTTAGGTTTATTTTTATTTTTATTTTTATTTAGTTTAGGTTTATTTTATTTATTTATTTTATTATTTAGGTTTAGGTTAGGTGTTGGTTTAGTTTATTTAATTTATGTTCAATTTATTTTATTTTACTTTATTTTATTTATTTAGGTTTAGGTTTATTTAGTTTTAGGTTAGTTTTTAGGTTTATTTTAGTTTATTTTAGTTCATTTAGTTTAGTTTATTTATTTTAGTTTATTTTTATTTTTTAATTTTAGTTTATTTTATTTTTATTTTAGTTTATTTAGTTTATTTAGTTTTATATTATTTATTTTTTATTTAGTTTAGTTTGAAGTTTCAGTTTAGTTTTAGTTTAGTTTATAGTTTTAGTTTATTTAGTTTAGTTTAGTTTATTTATTTATATTTATATTTATTTTATTTAGTTTATGTTTATTTATTTTATTTATTTTTTAGTTTAGGTTTAGTGGTGATCAGAGTAGGTTTAGGGTTTAGTTAGAGTTTTTTTATTTTGATTATTTATTTATTTGGGCTGTATTTAGTGGTTAGTTTTATGGTTTAAGGTTTAGGGTTTAGGGTTTAGGGTTTAAGGTTAGTATTAAGGTTTAGGGTTAAGGGTTTAAGAATTAAGGTTTAGGATTTTTTTTTTAATTAAGTAAACTGATTGGTTTAGGCTTATTTACTTTATTTAATTTTTTTCATTTATTTTAGTTTATTTTATTTTTTATTTTTATTTATGTTTAATATTTATTTATATGTAGTTTAGTTTATTTATTTTAAGTTTATTTATTTTAGTTTAGGTTTATTATTTTAATTTATTTTAGTTTAGGTTTAAGTTTTATGGTTTATGGTTTAGGGTTTAGGGTAGGGTAAGGGTTTTTTTTAGTTTCTTATATTTATTTATTGTCTTAAAAGTAAACCAAGAGGTTTGGGTTTATTTAGTTTATTTTTTATTTATTTTAGTTTATTTTAATTTTTAATTTTATTTAGTTTATTTTATTTATTTTATTTAGTTTATTTATTTTTTATATTCATTTAGTTTTAATTTATTTTTTAGGTTTAGGTTTATTTTAAGTTTAGTTCCCATTTTATTTTATTTTAGGTTTAGGTTTTATTTTTTTAAGTTTAGTGGTCTTTATTTTTTAGGTGGTTTTATTTGTGGTTTATTTTTAGGTTTTATTTTATAGGTTTAGTTTATTTTAGTTATTATATTTTATTTAGTTTAGGTTTAGTTTAGTTTATTTTAGGTTTAGGTTTTACTTATTTTAGTTTAGTTTATTTTAGTAGGTTTAGTATTATTTTATTTTTATTTTATTTATATTTTATATTTATGTTTATTTTTATTTATTTTAGGTTTACTTTTTTTGGTTTTTAGGTTTAGATTTTTTATTTAGTTTTTTTATTTAATTTTTAGTTTATTTTATCTATTTTAGGTTTATTTTATTTTATTTAGGTTTTTTTATTTTAGTTTAGTTTAGGTTTTATTTATTTTATTTTAGTTTATTTTAATTATTATTTTAATTTCTTTAGGTTTAGGTTTTGTTTATGTTTATTTTTTTATTATTTTATTTTATTTTGTTTAGATTTTTATTTATTTTATTTTTAAGTCTCATTAGTTTAGTTTAGTTTAGCTTTTATTTCAGGGTTTTTAGGGGTTTAGGGTCTTTATGGTTTAGGATGTGGTAGCTTATGATTTAGGTTTATGATTTAGGTTTTGTTTAGGTGTGGGTTTTGGTTTAGAGTTGGATGGGTTTGTGGATTTAGGTGCTTTGGGTTTGTAGGTTTGTGGTTTTAGGTTTAGGGTTCAAGTTTTAGTTTAGGGTTTAGAGATTTTAGGTTTAGGGTTCAAGTTTTAGTTTATTTTAGGTTTTTTTTTTTTTTTAACACAAATTCAAAATCAACATTTCTTCTTTTGATTTCATCAACCAAGTAACACACTAAGTTTTCTAAGACACAAGCATCAATATAGAAAATTAAGACGATAGCAAATCAAAATCCTAGAAAACTAGAATCATCTCAACTATAATGACACACTTCAATAAATAGCAAATAGGGAGGTCGCTCAGTAGCTTCCTCGCCTCCCATCGTAACCACTCCTCTTGATTTCGGATCCACCATCATATTCTTCTCTCCTTCCACCACCACCACGTTCTAACCTCGCCTCCATAAACCACACGCTTTGACAACCACCTTCATATCATCCAACACCTCTAGATCCCCCACCACCATCGGGATAACCACCACCTCTCGCCAGCCTCCAGAGATCTAGACCGATCCTAGTTGGTGATGTTCCCGCATCAAGGTTCCCTTTGGGTTAAGGTTTATGTTTAGGTTTATTAGTGGTTTGGTTTATTTGTTAATTTATTTAAGAACTTTAAGATTATGCTTAGAGGTGGGTGTTAAGTTGGGTGGTGTTTAGAGTTGTAGTTTGTAGGGAGTGGTTTGGTTTAGGTTTAGGATCAGTGGAGGCTTTAGTTTGCTTTTTGTGAGCCCAGGGGTAGGGTTGTGGTCTAGATTTTAGGGACCTGGTTGGGGCCAGAGCCTGGGTTTAGAAGGTTTAGGGCTCATGTCATTGGGTTGAGTGGAACAGTGGGTTTAGGAGTGGCCTAGATGTCTGGTTTATTCAGTTTTAGTGGTTTAGTTTAGGGTTTAGTTTGGTCAGCAGGGTTAGGTTGTGAGTTGCATTTAGGTTCGGCCTTTTTTTTTTTTTAATGTCAAACCAAGATGTTTAAGCTTCATTTAGTTTATTTATTATATTTTTATTTATTTTATTTATTTAAGTTTATTTTTTATTATTTATTTATTTTAGGTTTTATCTTATTTTAGGTTTTGGTTTAGTTTTAAGTTTAGGTTTTATTTTTTATTTTAGGTTTAGGTTTATTTTTAATTTAATTTATCTTATTTAGTTTAGGTTTAGTTTAATTTATTTGAGGTTTAGGTTTAGTTTATTTAGTATTGTGGTAGGTTTAAGTGGCCTAGTTTAGAGGCCTGGGTTTAGGGTTAGGTTTAGGTTTAGGTTTATGCTTTTAGGATTTAGGTTTCATGGTTTTAGATTTTATGGTTTTATCTTATTTTATTATTATTATTATTTTAAATTTTTTATTTTTATTATTATTATTTTTATTTTTTTAGATTTTAGGGTTTAGGGTTTATTTAGGGTTTAGGGTTTGGGGTTTATGGTTTAGGATTTATGGTTTAGGTTTATGATTTACTCTGATTTTAGGTTTTAGGGTTTAGGGTTTGTGGGTTTAGAGTTTTGGATTTAGGGTCTAGGATTTAGTGTTTAGGGTTTAGGGCTTTTAGGGTTTAAGGTTTAGGTTTTAGGTTTAGGGTTCAAGTTTTAGTTTAGGGTTTAGAGTTTAGATTTTAGGTTTAGGGTTCAAGTTTTAGTTTAGGGTTTAGGGTTTTTGGTTTTTTTAACAGAGGACAAATTCAAAATCAACATTTCTTCTTTTTGATTTCATCAACCAAGTAACACACTAAGTTTTCTAAGACACAAGCATCAATATAGATCAAAAATTAGCACGATAGAGCAAATCAAAAATCCTAGAAAACTAGAATCATCTCAACTATAATGACACACTTCAATAAATAGCAAATTGGGAGGTCGTTCTGTAGCTTCCTCAGTTCCCATCAGAACCACTCTGGCCTCTTGAGTAGCTGGATCCACCATCATATCCCCGATCTCTCCTTCCACCACCACCACGGTTCTAACATCCTCCTGCCTCCATAAACACCACTGCTTTGACAACCACCTTCATATCATCCAACACCTCTAGATCCCACCACCATTGTGGATAACCACCACCTCGCCCATCTTGACCTGATCTGGCCTCTGGATGTTCCTGCCATCAAGGTTCGCCTTTTGTGGTTAAGGTTTATGTTTAGGTTTATTAGGTTTTAGGGTTTTGGTTTATTTGTTAATTTATTTAGTAACTTTAAGATTATGCTTATGGTTTGGGGTTTAGGGTTTAGGGTTTTGAGTTAGGGTTTAGGGTTTAAGATTTAGGGTTTAGAGTTTATGGTTTAGTTTTTTGTGGTTTGGGTTTGTGGGTGCTTATGGTTTAGGCTTTGGGATTAGGGTTGTCTTTGTAGGTTTAGGTTTTGTGGTTTGAGTTTAGGGTTTAGGTTTTAGGGTCAGATTTTAGACTTTAGGGTTTGTTTAGAGAGTTTAGTGTTTAGGGTTTTAGTTGTAGGAATAGGGCCTGTTTAGGTTTAGACTAGGGTCTTGGGTTTATGGTTTAGGTTTAGGTTAGCCTAGAGTTTAGGAGAGTAGGGTCCTGGTAGGGTCCGTGTTTAGGTTAGTTTAGGGGTTCTGCCTTTTCACCAAACCAGCAGTTTAGTTTTATTTATCTTTATTTTGTTTATTTTTTTTATTTTTATTTAAGTTTATTTTTTATTATTATTTATTTTAGTTTAGGTTTTTTATCTTATTTTTTTTAGGTTTAGGATTTTTTCGGTTTAGTTTTTTTTTTTTAAGTTTAGGTTTTATTTTTTATTTTTAGTTTATTTTAATTTAATTTTATTTAGTTTAGGTTAGGGTTTAATTTATTTGAGTTTAGGTTTATTTATTTATTTAGGTTTATTGGGTTTAGTGGGTTTAAGTAGGTTTAGTGGTTTAGGTTTAGGTTTAAGTGAGTTTTATGCTTTAGGATTTAGTGTTTAGGGTTCATGGTTTTAGATTTTATGGTTTTATTATTTTATTTTATTATTATTTTTTAAATTTTTTTATTTTTTATTATTTTATTATTTTATATTTATTTAGATTTTTTTAGGGTTTAGGGTTTTTTTGGGTTTAGGTTTATGGTTTGTGATTTATGGTTTAGGTTTATGAAGTTTATGATTTAGGTTTTATTTGTGGTTTAGGGTTTTTTAGTTTAGAGTTTAGGTTTGTGGTTTTTAGTGTGGTTTGGGTTTAGGTTTAGGTTTAGGGTTCAAGTTTTAGTTTAGGTTTAGAGTTTAGATTTTAGGTTTAGGGTTCAAGTTTTAGTTTAGGGTTTAGGGGTTTTAGAGGACAAATTCAAAATCAACATTTCTTCTTTTGATTTCATCAACCAACACACTAAGTTTTCTAAGACACAAGCATCAATATAGATCAAAAAATTACGATAGAGAGCAAATCAAAATCCTAGAAAACTAGAATCATCTCAACTATAATGACACACTTCAATAAATAGCAAATTGGGAGGTCGTTCTGTAGCTTCCTCAGTTCCCATCAGAACCACTCTGGCCTCTTGAGTAGCTGGATCCACCATCATATCCCCGATCTCTCCTTCCACCACCACCACGGTTCTAACCTCCGTCGCTCCTCCTGCCTCCATAAACACCACTGCTTTGACAACCACCTTCATATCATCCAACACCTCTAGATCCCCCCACCACCATTGTGATAACCACCACCTCTGCCTTCGCCTCCACCGCCAGATCTAGACTGAGCCTAGTTGACGGTGATGTTCCTGTCATCAAGGTTCTGCCCTTTTTAGGGTTAAGGTTTATGTTTAGGTTTATTAGGTTTTAGGGTTTTGGTTTATTTGTTAATTTATTTAGTAACTTTAAGATTATGCTTATGGTTTGGGGTTTAGGGTTTAGTTGGGGTTTAGGGTTTAGGTTTGGGTGTTTAGAGTTTATGCTTTAGTTTAGGGTTTAGGTTTAGGGTTTGTGCATGGCTTTGTGGCTTCAGTTTAGGGTTAGGGATTAGGGTTTAGGTTTTTAGTGTTTAGGGTTTTTGGTTTGAGAGTTTAGGGTTAGGGTCCAAGATTTAACTCAGGGTTTGGGTTAGAGTTTAGTGTTTAGGTTTGGTAGCTTAGGGTTTAGGAACGTGTTTAGTGGCTCAGGGCCTTAGACCCAGTTGGTTTGCTTCAGTGGTGTAAGAGCCTAGGGCTCAGCCTGGGTCAGGGTCCGGGCCTAGTGGTCCGGTTTAGGGTTTGCCTTTAATCCAAACCAGTATGTAAGTTTATTTAGTTTATTTTATTATTTATTTTGTTTATCTTTATTTTATTTAAGTTTATTTTTTATTATTATTTATTTTAAGGTTTTTTATCTTATTTTTTTTAGGTTTAGGATTTTTTCGGTTTAGTTTTTTTTTTTTTAAGTTTAGGTTTTATTTTTTATTTTTAGGTTTAGGTTTATTTTTAATTTAATTTATTTTATTTAGTTTAGGGTTTAGGTTTAATTTATTTGAGGTTTAGGTTTAGGTTTTATTTAGGTCATTGTAGTTTAGGGTTTAGGGTTTAGGGTTTAAGGTTTAGGGTTTTAGTGTTTATGCTTTTAGGATTTAGTGTTTAGGGTTCATGGTTTTTTTAGATTTTATGGTTTTATTTTTTATTTTATTATTATTATTATTTTTTAAATTTTTTTTATTTTTTATTATTTTTATTATTTTTATTATTTTTATTTTTTTAGATTTTAGGGTTTAGGGTTTAGGGTTTAGGGTTTATAGTTTAGGCTTTAGTGTTTAGGGTTTAGAGTTTAGGTTTTAGGTCTAGGGTTCAGGTTATTTTTTATTTTTTATTTTAATTTTTTTTTGGGAAACCCCATATAGGGGGAATTTTATTGCCACAATAAAAGGTTACAAGGTCCTTAAAGGGGATAAACTCTAGAACTAAAGCAAGCAAAAGATACAAATTGAATAACATATATAAGCAAATGAAGTATAAGGGTCAATGTTCTGCAGGATGGGAGAATGCATGACACAATGGAGTAACCTGCAAGTGAAAAAAAGGAAAAGCACCTGTATAGCATCCATTTGATAAAATTCTTGATATCCTTAGTACCTACAAATATAATCAAAACCATATACAGGGTAGATAGAGAGTCAGCAAAAGCTAGAATAAGAAAGGGGTTCCCATCCTGGTTATAGGACCCGATATAAGACACCATGTCAATGAATTCCCAAAGACCAATACAAGTAGTTCATCATATTCAAGATTAGGTAGCAAGCTCACTATAAGTCCAACCATTCGATAGAGCATGATAAGGTTTGAATATGAATTAGTTAAGATCATCTTAAAGGATCTCATAAGTCTAACAAAGCTAGGCAAAATATAAGAGAAGCAAAAGTAAAATGGTTTTCAAAGCAATGAAAGACCATAAGTAGCAAACAACAAATGGGCAACACCACATTGCTAGCCAGGTGAATTAAGTAAGCTGCAAGAAACCAGAAAGTCAGCAAACCCCCAGCCCAATTGACCACAGTTACAAAAGTTAGATGGGTTGGAAAGAAAGTAGCAGATAGTAAAAATAAGAAAGAGAGCAGCTTCTCCTTTATTTGGAGGCTCTCCCCACCACAAAAAAAATTCCAGTAAGAGATAATCGAGCAAAAAAGTTCAAGAATAGGTTGCTTAGTAAACAAGAATCCGCTCACAAAAGCAATAATAGACAACTGGTGACCAATAACCCAACTATCAATAAAAGTTAAAATAGTGATTAAGACCAGGTAAAGCAGAAGAGTACTCCTCATGATCTACATGTTCTCATCATAGACAAGAGAGGGAAAATAACAGAAAGATCAAGAAACCCGATATTAGTAAAGAAAATAAGAAAAATAAAGAGCACTTAGCAAGGTACTCTAAAACCAAACCAATAATGGAGGTAATGATATAATTCCATTCCTGCAAAGAGGTATTAAAGTAGACATGGGATTTCACAAACAGCAAAGTAACAGCAATAAGGAAGGTTGCAACCATTTGATGCTCAATAACTGTCCTACTTTGGACAAAAGTAATTAAGCTATAAGAAGCAAGAAAGTCAGCAAAACCCCAACTCAGGTTTCTACAGTTACAAAAATTAGTAGGAATGAGCAGAAAGTAGCAGATAGGGAGGGATAGGTAATGAAACTCAAGCCAATAATAAAGACAACAGTGCAAGATAGATTATAGTTTAGTGTTTAGGGTTAGTTTAGGGTTTGGGGTTTAGTGATTAGGCATTAGGGTTTAGGGTTTGGTTTAAGGTTACTAAAAAGTTTAGAGTTTAGAGTTTTAGGGTTTAGGGTTTAGGTTTTAAGGTTTAGGGTTAAGGTTAGGGTTTATAATTTTGGGTTTACGATTTAGGGTTTAGGAGGTTGTAGGTTTATAGTTGTAGGTTTAAACTTTAGGTTTAGTCAGTTTAGGGTTTTAGGTTTAGGATTTAGGGTTTAGGGATTAAGTTTAATATTTAGGGTTTAGGGTTTTTTAAAAAAAGAGTAAATTTAGGTTTCTTAAGTTTATTTTCTATTTTTCTTTATTTATTTTACTTTTTCTATTTTTATTTAGGTTTATTTTTTATTTTTATTTAGTTTAGTTTATATATTTTATGTTTATTTATTTTAGTTTAGGTTTCTTTATGTTAATTTATTTTTTAGGTTTAGGTTTAAGTTTTTTTTTATTTTAGTTTTATTTTCTAGGTTTAGGTTTTATTTATTTATTATTATATTTTTTGTTTAGGTTTTTATTTTACTTTTTTATGTTTAGGTTTTAGGTTTTATTTTAGATTTAATTCTAGGTTTTATTTTTTATTTTAGTTTTAGGTTTATTTTTAATTTAGTTTATTTTATTTAGTTTAGTGTTTAGGTTTAGTTTATTTTAGATTTAGGTTTAGGTTTTGTTTATTTATGTTTAGTTTATTTTTGTTTAGGTTTTTTTTATTTTAGGGTTTAGGTTTATTTTTTATTATTTTTATGTTTTATTTTTTGGTTTATTTTTAAGCTTTATGTTTTTATTTAGTTCTTATTTTATTTTATTTTAGGTTATTTTATTATTATTTTATGTTTGGGTTTTATTTTATTTAGGTTTTTTATTTTTATGTTTATTATATTTTTTTGGTTACTTTAGGTTTTTTGATATTTTATTTTAGTTTAGTTTTTTTTTTTATTTTAATTTTAGGTTTAGGTTTTGGTTTGGTTTAAGTTTTAGTATATATTTTTATTTTTTTTATTTTAGTTAGGTTTAGGTTTTTTAAATTTATTTTACTTTTTGGTTTTATTTAGTTTAGGTTTTAGGGTTTAGGGTTTAGGGTTTAGGGTTTAGGTTTTGGGGTTTGGGGTTTATGGTTTATGGTATAGGGTTTTGGGTTGTTGGTTTTAGGGTTTACGATTTTGGGTTTAGGGTATAGGTTTTATCATTTTAGGGTTTAAGGTTTAGGTTTATGGTTAAGGGTTTAGGATTTAGGGTTTTAGGGTTTAGGGTTTAGGGTTTAAGGTTGTTGGTTTAGGGTTGAGGGTTAGTTTTAGGGTTTAGGGTTTGGGGTTAGAATTTTTTTATTTTATTTATTTATTTATTTTTAAATTATGTAAATTGGTAGGTTTAGATTTATTTGGTTTATTTTATTTTTTTATTTTTATTTAGGTTTATTTTTATTTTTATTCAGTTTACTTTATTTATTTTAGGTTTATTTATTTTAGGGTTTAGAGATGGCTAAATGACCACTAGATGCCAAACCCAATCCATCATCAGATCAAGGTGATGGGGGTATACACCCCCTCATTTTCACTAAAACACACACAAAAATCATTCCTCAAAGCCCTAGCTACCTAAGACAAGTGGCTAGAGCCATTCCTTAAGCTCCCAAGCTCATTCATTGATTAGAAAATGCCATTCCCGTCCATCCACATGGTGAACTTTTAATTTCTAAAGAATAAATATACTTCCATCTTCACTCTATGTGAAATAAAATGAAGATAGGAATGTAGTTCTTCTTTTTATGCATTTTTTACACCATGTAGATCTGCAGATGTTCTTATTGAGGGTGATCAGGTACGACTTTGAGGAGAGGTATACTATCTCTAAAGAAAGAAGTCACCACCCTACAGTGGACCTAATCACCTCAACAAGGACTCCTAAGAATAATGGGTCTGCATGTGTACCAAAGATTCTTCCCCTACTTTACATGGAAAAGTAAAGTAATGTTTATTTTGAACTGGGTTCATTAAGTTCCCTACAGAGGCAAGCCCCCATAGTTAAATACATCCTAAGGAATGAGATCCCTTAGGAATACTCTCGATTAAGGTAAATGATCGTTGTCTCCAAAAATTTCAATAGATAGGACTATCAATTGATTAGTTTATTTTGGACGATCATATGGGATTGATCAAAGAGAGAGAGTTATTATCAAATCTAATGAATGATAACAAGGAGATGCTCATGATGCTAGAAAATCTAGCGAGCATCTCAAACTATCCTATGATTGGGCTTTATATTTTAGAAATTGAAATATTCATTTGAGTTGACTTTTTATTTAAAGTTTAGGGCTTATGATTCCACAACACAAGATTATGAAAATGCCTAAGATGTGAGGATTTATACTTATGGCCCATAGAAGGGAGAAGCAACCTCACAACCTAAATCTATGGAGCTTTGGTGAGGACCAAAAGCACGACCAAAATTTAAGGTGACAATGGGTTTTTGGATTGCCTCCATAAGAGAGGACCAACCACCCAACTTCTTGGACTTACAACCTCCAGGGGGTGGCCGCCAACTAACTCCTCTTATAGTTTTAAATTCATGTAGGCAAGTCATATGCTTTATGCAAGATAGCTAGGTTGTTATTTATTTAGAGAGAGACTAAGTACTTAAACTCACTCCTTAAAGATACTAGATCATGTAAGGGCATACTTCAAATGACCTAAATCTAATGCAAATCATATTACATTTTATTTTCATTTTTGGATAATCATTTGACTCAGGCTTATAGGATCCATATGCCTAATGCATGAGAAATAAGATTATTGGCCAAAATCGCTAGAAGGGAGGATGTGTGTTTCCACCATGGCTCTCAAAGGTCAAGCCAAGTTTCTCTGGCAAAGGTGGAAGCCCTCCAATCAAGAGTGAAAATAATATGCATTTGTGCATGATGTTATAAAAGAAATACTCATCTAGCTACGGGGTTGCTAATTCTTTTATCTTGATTTTAGTCTAAGCTTTAGGTTAGGTTATGAGTTCTTTATTTTAATTTTGAATTATTAAATTTGGTAGAAGATTTATTTTTCCCTAAGAGCCTAATCCACATCCAGGCCATACATCAAAAAAGGAAGAAACTAGGAAAAAGTTGCCATCTTAATGCACAAGCTAAACAAATCATCAATCAATTTATAAAGCTAACACAAAAAGAATAAGAGGCCATTTCTGGTCAGTTTGGCCATTTGGCTAAGTTGGGTTGACCCAAACCCATTGGGTTGGGTGCACCACTCTCCCTAGTGTTCACTTGATCCACTAAGAGAGTGGCAAGTGGGTAAGAAGAGGATTTGACCAAATTCCAAGTGGAATTGGCCAAAATTTATCCTGTGGCCTAGGAGTAAAATAGTCATCTGACCTTGATTTTAGTTTGGGCATGTTTGGTATGATGATAAAATAGGTTTGGCCAAGTTTCATTGGATTTGGAGTTGGTTTAATGTGGTTTGGCTCATGTTGACCCATTTAGGTCAAAATGGGTCAACTTAGGTCAAGTTGACCAAATGTTCAAATTGGGTCAAACAATGAGTTGGGTCAAGTTCATATGACCTTTTGAAATGATTTTATGGCTTTGATTTGATTCAATTTGGTTTAGGTTTGAATTTGGTTCATATGATTTCATTTAGGTCAAATGGGTCAAGTTGACAAATTTGACCCATTTGACCTATTTGAGCTAGTTCATGGGTAAGTTCATGTTTCTTTGGTCATATGAGATGGATTGGTATCTTTGTTTCTAATAAATTTTGGTTAAGTTTAAATTTAGCTCAATTTGACTCTTTAAGTCAGGTTGGGTTCAAGGACAATTGGGCTAGGTTAGGTCTAGTTGGCCAGTTGAGGCTTTGGTCAAGCTCAACAATCATTTTGGAATGAACTTGACCCATTGGTTTCAATTAGTTTTTTCTTAGATAATGTTTTGACACATTTTGACTTTTTAGGTCAAGCTGGGTCAACTTGGGTCAAGTGGCTAATTGGGCTAGGTTAGGCTCAAATGTTGACTTGGTCAAGTTCAAACATTGGTCATGAATGAGTTTTGATCAATAGTTTCAAATAATTTGGCCTATGGTGGGTTTTGGCTATGTTACATTATATTTTGGCTAAGTGTTAACTTGGTCAACCCTTTAGTTTGACCTGGTTTGACCCAATTTGAGTGATTGATCATCTCATGATGACTATTGATCATGATGAGAGACTTAGGTGGGCTTTGTTCAATCCAATTTGGTTAGGATTAGAATTTGGCTCATAAGGGTACTTTAGGTCACTTTAGCTCAAGTGAGCCTAAGTGGGTCAAATGGCTTAGTCAAAGCTTGATTTGAGTTTGATTGAACTCACATATGGACTTATGATTGAAATATAAATCCAATTACAAGTGGTTTTAAGTCAAATGGGTTTTGATTCATTTGACAATTTCAAGTTCAAAGGGTGAACATGAAATGGATTTTGGCTTGATTTTTAGAAATTGTTTGGTTAAGTGATTGAAGTTTGTATTTATATTTGGATTCATGATTGAAGGATTGATTGAATCATGAAGAAAAATCAAGAGTTTGGCCTGATTTGAATTTGATTTGGCTAAGCTAAAGAATTTGATTTGATAAACTACACCAAAAGATCACAAGCACTAACAGAAACAATCTACCCCTAACCCAAAGTGTAGGAGGAATACAGAGCTTAGTGCAATGTGGCTCTACTAATGTCCATGACATAAGAGAGAGGGAAGAGTCCCCTAAGGGATAGAGTAGGTGAACCTTCCACTAGGGAAGTAGGTTCAAGTCATTCACAAGAGGATGAGAAGTTTGATTTGATATGAGTCTCACTGGGAAGAGAAACTTGATTTATTTAATTAAATTTTTTGGGGGAAGAGGGTTGAATTTTTTTCAATTTGTTGTTTGCTTTTTAGGCTCCATTGGGGATAGAGAAGTGAACTCTCCACTGGGGAAGCAAGTTCAAGTCATCCACAAGGGAGGGGTTGTGAAATCCATTGAGGGATTAAAATTCTAGATCCATTGAGAACTAGAAGACTTGCATCTCAAGGAGAAGCAAAGATTTGATTTAGATTGATTGATTATTTTATTTCATTGTTTCCTTGGATTTATTTTTTGTTGAATTTTATTTTAGATATTTAGATTTTGGATTTTGATGGATCCTGTTGGTTTGATGTCTTGAAAGAAGGAAAGAGGCCAACTTCAGTTACCAATCCAAAGGGTAGTCCTAAACACATAGTGGGACTAACCAACTAAGGTATGCCTTTATATAGCAACTATACTAGGAAGAAAGTATAGTAGACTTACATCCTCAAAGTAGGGATTGGGTAATCTATTGTGCATTAGATTGAACAACTTAAGGCGGATTGAGTGAATCTTCGGGACTTAAACAACTCAAGATAGTCAACATTTAATTTAATTTTTTAGATTTGTTTGATGGGTCCCATGGTTTGCGATGGACTACAGAGTAGGGCCGCGGTGGCTAAACCTAACTGGACTTACCAATCAGGGAGTAGTCTACAACCATAAGGTAGGACTATATCAAGGGTGCCTTTAGTGTGCAATATCAAGTCTTAAGAAGAAAGTGCAATTTCTTCCAAAATAAGAAACCACTTGGGTGATTGATTGCTTTAGGCATCAAATCGAACCTGACCTGAGGCTGACTATTGAGTGAATGCCGCTAGGACTTAAATTTCAAAGATGATTAATTTGATTTCTTTTAGTTTATTTTGATGGATTCCATTGGTTTGTGATTGATCAGATTGAGAAGGAGCTCATATCAGTCTAGACCTATCTCATATTTACTGAACTAATTGGAATAGCTTCCCGGCTAATGGGAGAACTATCCAAACAAAAGAGTGTCTTTCAGTTTGCAATGATCAATCGAGGAAGCTGACTCATCTTCAACTACAAAAGACCATTGGGTGATCGGTTGCTTTGACAAATCAACTTTTTTTTGTCGGTTTGAGTCATGCTAGAAAAAATCCATCATAGTCTTACATCTTGCAAAAGAAGAATGAGGTCAGGTAACGCTTGTAAAAAAATTGAACCGACCTAAGGGAGATTATGGAGTAAGTCTTGACACATTTATCAACTTCGTAGTGCAATTCCTATAGGGAGTTCTGTTGACATTGCCCTAAAAATAGGATGTCTGCTTGGGAAGAGGGGCCATTTGGGGGCTTGAATTCCTAATCCACAAGTGGATATTTTGTTTATTTTGCTTAATTTGTTTTATCATAGACCATGTTAGTTTGTGAGGGATCAAATTGAGAAGGAGCTATATTAGACCTATCTCATTTCAACAAGGAGAACACATGCATTCGTTGAACAAATTCTCCAACCACAAGGGTGGCTACTAGGAAAGGTGGATTGTCCAATCCAAAAGTAACTTGGTTAGTGTCTAAATAGGATCGTAAAGGATGTTATCCAAATAGAATGCTCGTAGGGGATGGGGCTGCTAAAGGCTTAATCCAAATCCTTAGAGAAAATGACATGGCTAGTTATATATCAAATAGGTATTCGGTGCTCAACTCAAGGAGAAAGCGTGGGGACTCACATATGCCAAGAATGGTGTACTCAGGGGATCGGCCTTCATAGAGGTGCCCATCAGTTTACAACAAGCAGCCTAAGGTGAAAGCTCGAGGACTCACATCCTCTTATAGCGAAACTAATTATTGGGATAGTCTGTCTTCGGCTTGACAGGTGCCATCCAACCTAGGGTGGCTACTGAGTGAATGCCGCTAGAGGACTTATATCAACTCAAACATAGTTAAGAGGAAAGGAGCCTCTGGGGAATTTATCCCAAACCTCAAATATACTCAACCTAGTTGCATGATGGCTAGTTCAAGAAAAGTATGGGGACTCACATCTTCTTAAGCAAAGTCAACATGAGGCTTCTTAGTTCTTGATGAGTCACCATACTAACAAGGCTCTTATTGGTTTGCAATGATTAAGTTGGGTAAAAAGCATGGGGACTCACATCCTCAAACAAGTGACCACTTGGGGTGACATACTTGGTGAGGTAGCATGTAGATTCTAGGCGACTAATGAGTGAGTGCCACAGAGGCTTGCTCCCACATCAAACTAACGTGAGACAAAGATTTATGTTTTATAAGCATGTGTTAAAGGAGTAAGATTCCTTTGGGAACTCTTACACCTACCTTAAACACTGGGGAGTTTGATGAGTGGTACCAGGATGGCAGAATTCCACTAAGAAAGGATGTTGCTCGGGTTCTCTTACACCTAACTTAGTTGTGCTAATCAAAATAGGATACCTCTTGAGTTCTCTCACACCTATTCTAATACTGCTGGGAGGTTGTGTTTGTGATGTGAAAGAGGGATAGATGCCTGGGGAATTCACCAACCTAAATACATCATGAGGATTCAAGATAAACAAACAATACTTTGAAAGAAGAAGATTTTGATGTGGAATCAGATTTTTGTTCTTTTATTAATAATTGCTTTCAAACATGGTTTATTTCATGGGTAATATTTTTTTTAGGAGCCCATTAATTGGAAGCATGGATGTTCCCCTTACATGATGGTGATATGATCCTCCTTGGTAGGCCTTCTAGCATGGGGCCTTCCTAAGTGGGTTCAAACTTTCCTCCCATATTTCGACAACAACAATTGGTCTCCTTAGGACTAGCACAAGTTCTCCAACTTGGAAAGACTAGGTCAGACCAGCTTGTTGTGAGCTTGAATCATTTTGGCTTTGTACAACTTCGAGGTTCTATGCGGTGGCGACTCTCCTCCAAACCTTCTAGCTCATGAAATACAACATTCACTCGAAGTGATCTTGCTACCCAATGCTATCCTTAGTGATGGGAGTTGAACTTTAAAGGTAGAGCATTGATACACTAAGGAAAATAGAGTAGATGTAGAGTTGGTTCTTGGTGTAGTAGGCCCAAGGCTTCAACCAAGCTTGCCACATCATTTGTTATCATCAAGAGTCTTCTTCAATATCTGGATGAGAGTTTTATTGAATGCTTCCACTAAGCCATTTTCTCTGGGGTAGTAGATAGTAGATTATATCCAATCTATACCGTGCCTTCTCATGAAGCTGTTGATCTTAGCACTTTTGAATGTAGTACCAGTAATAGATATAATTCATCGAGGCACTCCAAGCCTATATCTGTTGGAGCACATGTTGAGTTGTGACCTCTCGAGTGGGATGGCTTCCACCTAGGAAAAAAAAAGTGGAAAGAATGAACTAGTCACCCTTAAAAAAAGAGGAGTCGATTGGACTCACAATGTCGATACCCACCATGTGATGATGCCAATGTAGGGTGTAGAATGTTGGGTGGTTGGTGGAGGAACACACTATGTACACGATGGCATATCTAGCTACATACATGCGATCTGATCATCAAGGCCATAGTATCCAAGTCACTTGATCTTCATCTTCATCTTGACGGATTGATGTGCACATAGACCTAAATGTCTCGATTATAATTCCATAAATGTTTATCTAAATAGCATAACCATATTTGGTCAAAGGATAGGCAGTACAGGGTACCATCAATGAAAGCGTAAGATAGAGCTCTCTATTTCACCTGATGGGCTTGCGACTTTTATTGAGGTAGCTTGTCAGTGTTCAAATAGTATATGAATAGTTGCCTCCAATCCAGCTCCTCATTCTTTTTAAAAATGGTCACCTCCCCTTTAAGAGAAAGTCTCTCGATGAGTTCAACATCAATAAGGGACATGACTTGTCTATTTTGGACCCTTATTGAAATGGACTCATCTTCTAGACATGCTAGTTCCATGGCGAGTTTGGCCAAAGAATCTGCTACTACATTCTCTACTCAGGGAACATTATAGATGGTGAGAATCGGCCAACAACTTTTATGGTATACTCATGGTAATGATGAAGCTTGGGTTTGAGAATCTTGTAAGACCCAACAATCTTGATGACCAATTGAGAATCCCATAGATGTTGATGCTCTTGACACGATTGTGATGGTTAACTCTACAATCAAAGCCTCATACTCATTATTGGTGTAGGGGTTTGAAAGATAGTATGAGAATCTCACATCATTATTTGGGGTTAGGAGGACTATTTATACCCCTGCCTTTCCTAGGAGAATAGATCGTGGTGCTTCCCTTTTATGAAAAGAAGTTGCACCATCAAAACACATCTCCCATCGGTGGTTGCCAGCCTCGTATAAGTTCATGATTTGTTCATCAGGGAGATCGTCACTAAGCGGAGAATCAACATGAAGTGGGTGTCCTGCTAAGAAATCCGCTAGTGTTTGTCCTTTTATCATACGGAGGGGTACGAATGTGATGTCAAACTATGAGAGGATCATGGACCATTATGCCAAACATCCAGATAGCTTTGACCGTGTCATGTGGTATTACAGTGGATTGGTTCTGGAGATCAACTTCACCTTACGAGAAAGCATATAATGTCATAGCTTTTGGTAGGCAAAGATTAAAGCTAGGCAATGTTTCTCAATAGGTGGGTAGTTCACTTTATCAAGAATTGGATGATGGCTGAGGTAGTAAAGAGCGCTCTCCTTTCCTTCATTGTTGGCTTGGGCCCAAAGCATAAGAGTCCAATGCATGGTGTGTAGAGGATGAGTGGCCTGCCTAGGATAGGGGCTGGTAGAACTAGCAGCTTCACCAAATATTATTTGATGTCTTCAAAGGTATGCTGACACTTGTCATCCCACTTGAACTTGGCATCCTTTTTGGTAAGTGCTAAAAATGGCTTGCATCTCCCTGATAGGTTGAAGATAAAGCATCACAGATTTGCTTATTGTCATTGGAACAATTTGATTTGTGTTAAGCTTTTAGGATGTGTCATTTCTAAAAAGCTTTGATTTTTTTAGGATTTATCTCTATCCCTTGGTGTCGGACAACAAACCTAATGGAATTTCCCTGAAGCTACTCCGAATGCACACTTCAGTGGATTCATTTTGAGGTTACATTTTCTTAACTGTTCAAAAACTACTCTCAAGTCAAAGAGGTGATCTTCCTTTTTTTGCTCTTGACTACTAGATCATCAACATAACACTCAACCTGATGATGGATGAGTTCATTGAAGCTCTGAGTCATGGCCCATTGGTTTTTGGCACCAGCATTTTTAAGATCGAAAGGAATGACCTTATAATAAAAGTTTTTGATCAGGGTTGAAAAGTGTTTCTTTCATCTTTAGGAGACATCTTGATTTGGTTATAGCCTGATGACCCATCCATAAAAAAACACGCATGAGATGAGGCAATGTTCACCATTAATTTTGGTATAGGAAGAGGACACTTATCCTTAGGACATACCTTTTTTAAATCCCTAAAATCGATGCAAATGCAAATTTGGCAATTCTTCTTCTTTGACAGGTAAGGTATTTTTCTTCCCTGATGAAACAATCATCGATTTGTTTCTTGACTTTAGAAATGACATGTTGTTCGATTTCTATCAAGCGTGTGTCTAGGAGCTTGCTTGATAGGGGTAGCGTTAGGAGTTATTGCTATATTGTGGACTACTATATCAGAAGATAATCTAAGCATCTCTTCATAACTCCATGCAAAGCAGTCTTTAAACTTAGTCCATAGCATAACTAAGTCATTGGTTTCTTCTTTATTCAGCAACAAACTGGTGTGCATCAAGCGTGGATTTTCTTCTGTCCCGAGGTTGATTTTTTTGAGCTTGTCAATTGTTGAATGAATCTCCTCTTTGAATTCTAGAGGTGCATACTTGATCTGAAGATCATCTAGATCATCTGAGGTTTTTAAACACACATTCTCATAAGAGTTGGGGTTGTGTGAAAAGAACCTATTAGACTCAAAATGATTGGTAACAACCAAATTGTAATTGTCATCATCTATTGGACCCATTGTACCAAATCCTGGTCCTGCTCTTAATTATGCTTCCCTGCCTGTATTGTTCCACAACTTCTCAAAATACTCTGACTTGTGCCTGGACCATGTATGAGGAACCAAACCTTTTTATATAAGATTATGAACACAAGGCGAGTAAAAGTCAAGCGATAATTCAATTAATTTTTTAAGTGAATCTTCCTCAAGTTCTACAACAACTTTAGGACTTGAGGATGATGATTCCATAAAGGATCTCTTTGGCTTCACATCCATGGAAGACTTAGGGACTTTCTTAACTACTAAACCATCAGATTTTTGAGATGAAAGTGAGATTAGACCTAAGGTTCCCCACTGCTGCCTAATATTCTCACATAAACATGATTTGAATACTGTGCTTTGTCTAGAGGCCTGGTCTTCATCGTTGTTTGGATCAAAAGTCACCTCCAATGGAACCTACTGATAGGGGTTGGTTGGTATACTAATCATATTAGACTCATCCTCTGAGTTGGATTCCAAGTATATGTAAATAATAGGGGTAATCTTATGAACTAGAACATAACCCTTATTGGCTGATGGCCAATCAGGGGGTCTTCCACCTCCAGAATTGCCTTTATTTCTGCCTCTGCCTCTGCTTGGTAGAGGTTGATTCATCCTACCTACATGTTCATATGATGGAATGAACGTGGGTGATATATCTATTTCTTCTTCAATTCCCCTTTCTTGTGCACTTGGATTTTTACTTTTCTTTTCATTTTCTTTTGCTCTTTCTTTTTCTTCATTTTCTTTTTTTTTTGTGTTTGAGTTTTGTCCATGTTTACAAGGAAGGGTGTTTTGAGGAAGATAGTAGGTCGCATCCTCATAAATCTTAACCTCTCTAACTGAAAATGGCTTTTCATCTCCATTGACATGGTATTCAATTTCATCCTTTCTGAACTTGATGCACAGATGGAGGGAGTATGGAATTATCTTGTTCTGATGTATGCAAAGCCTACCGAGCAAAGCAGTGAATGAAGTATTGGATTCAATGATGTAAACTTGGCTTCAATCTTCCAGTCACCTATCTCCAAGGGTAGCACTATGGAACCTAAAGCCCTCTAGCCTTGTTCATTAAATCCTCTCAACATCATCTGATCTCCTCAGAGTGTGGAGATGTTGATCCTCAAATAAGCAAGAGTCTTTAGTCTCATAATGTTCACCGATGCACCAAGATCAACCGCGGGTTAAATCTACCCATGTCATTATGATGCAGAGGGGACGGTTGTGCTCCAAGTCCCCAGAAGAAGATCTTCATCTGTGAAAGTGATCCCCTGAGATTCTTTTGCATAATGTGCCTCCTCACCAATAGTGGTCAGCTGAGCTAAGCATATCTCAAGATCAAGGAGAGCCTTGATTAATGATTCCCTCATCTCTTTGGATAAGATAATGGCATTGTATATGCTTAGCTTGGATAGCAACTTTCTTAAATGAGAGAGGACATTGTAGTCCACCTTGGGCTGATCCTCCACAAGCATATCCAAGGGTGGAGCATCTTGTGGAGGGGCTTCTTGATCCTCTGTACCAATGCTTGTTTCCCTCTGTCATGAGGTGTTGCCCTCGGAGGTAGAACCTTGCCACTATGGAGGTTGACTTCGGTGATCTCTTGTGGCAGGGTGATGGAAAGTTCTACCTGTACATCAGGCTCACCTATAGCTTCTCCTATGGAACCCTAAGATTTGGATGATTCCAAGTCTATCTCAAGAGCATAATATTAGTAAGAAAGTCCCAATCGAAAGTGGAGATCAAAATTATTATAGTTATTTTGACTTGAAGAGTTATCATTAAGAATAGAAGTAACACATCAGTGACACATGTAATTCAAGCTAGCTTTATTCTTCAATTTCTTGGGTACAAGTAGAAGTGCAAAGTAAGAGGGTAAGGGATTTGTGTCGTTATCCACCGATACAAGAGTTCTACTAGTAGAAGAAAAGCTAGCTAAAGTAGGAGAACACTAGGATGTGGTAGGCTGGGTGGTAGGTAGAGGCTATGGGTGGTGGTTGCTATCTTGGTCTATCGGCGGCACATCTTCTACTACTTCGAAGCTCCCCTTTCCACGTTGGCGGCAACTTGCAAACCTTCCTTGATGTTGGAGGCCTGAGCTGACTCATGATTAAATGATCATGATTATATCTGCTAGATCGATTTGACTTAATCCTATTAAAGTGTGCGATTAATCATAGCCATTCGGTCTAAGATCAAATAGTGATGAGAAAGCACATCCACTACCGCCACGTAAACACTGAGTCAGGTAAGTTTTAAGTAGCCAATCCCGTGGAGCCACGTGGAAAGCACACCGCGTCAACTCGTCCCATGGCGCCAATAAGATTATGCTTTAATTAGATTTAATTAATCATTTTTAATGGCTGAAACTCCTAAAAATCATAAAAAATCATAGAGAAAAAAAATGCAAATAAATACTCATTTTAAATGTATTTCAAAGTAGAATTAATTAAAAATGATCTTAACTAATTTTGAACAGTAATTATGGTTTAATTAAGGTTTTATTATAAAATTTATTAGCTTAATTTCTCCTTAATTATTTCAGAAATTAATCCCAAATTTTTTTGGTTAATTTAATGGGATGACCTCTGCTCCCTTAATTTTCTTGGGATTTATTGCTCACTTAAGTAAGAAAATTGACTAATTAAACCTTAACTACTCTCTTAAGTTAATTAATGATTAATTAATCCCATGAGTAGTAACAAATTGGTTAATTAAGTTTATTAATCATTGTTCAAACATAGTGACCAAGGAATAAGGTTGGGACCCCATTCCCTAAGTTCATTTCACCCTTTTTTAAAAGGAAAATAATTAATATTTAACTAATTAATTAAATCACTTAACCAAATTAAAATCATAATCACATCAGACCTTAATTAATTATATTGTGGGGTAGAACTTTAGGTGTTTAATAACCTAAAGGAGTTTAATAAAATTATGGTTAGTCCACATGTGTGAAAAACCATAAGAGTAATTAATTACATCCTTTAATGTAATTAACCATTAATCATGAGCGATATATTAGGCCCCTTTTATATCTTTGGATTATTACAAGTTTGTTTTCCATGCATATCATGTTGGCTCATAATTATTTAGTTAATTACTTTAAGGTGAAATAGGTAAGGGTAATTAATTCATCTAATTAAGGGTTCAACTTAATTAACTCATAAAATCAACTGAATTACATTTCCTTAAATTAAATCAAATCACTAATGTAGGAATGGAATTTAAACAATAAGAGAGGATTTCCCTTTTCCTCTTTAAATTAATTCAAATCCAAAACTTAATTAATAAAGAAGCTTTGGTTTGCTTTAAATAATCTTATTTGATTTGATTGTCCTTAAGAACTAGTTTGGTTGAATGAATCACATGCTAATATTTGATTGTCCTCTTTCCAATCATGTTAAATTTGGTATGTCTTTCGAATCCATGCATCCATCTTTTCAAAATCAAGTGAAATAAAATGGATTTCTTTTATGTAAGCTTTCATGTATTGATTTAATTTAATATATGCGTGGCTATTATCATTATTAAATACAAATGTATTTTTCTAAAGCTTATAAATGAATAATAATATGTGTTATGATGTGAGTTATAAATACATAATAAAAGCATGTGCTTATAGCTTAAGTGTATGAATGTTGAGTTCTCTTTCTTCTATTCATGTGTTGATTTATATAAGATTGTATGGTAATTGTTATATAGTCTGAACATCCTGGGAATAAGAGTCTTTAGCTTGACCTAAGGAGGTCATTTGATTACCTCACTTCTCTAGTTTAACAATGGTACGTACCCATTTAATTTAATTCTTATGTATTTCAACATTAGAATTTGGAAAACTTAATGTGCTACTTGGTTGATGAAAGCGAAAAGAAGAAATATTGAATATTAATTTGTTCTCTGTTAGAAAAAAAAACTAAACTTAAATAAAATAAAAACTTAAAACTAAAAATAAATAAAAAATAAAACTAAACCCTAAACTAAAAAAAAAAACCTAAACTTAAAATAAACAAAATAAAATAAACATAAACTTAAATTAAAATAAACTAAACAAAAAAAATAAAACCTAAACCTAAACCCTAAACTAAATAAAATAAAATAAACTAAAGATAAACCTAAACTTAAATTAAAAAAAACCTAAAAAAACTAAAATGAAAACCTAAAACCTAAACCTAAAAAAATAAAATAAAAACCTAAACATATACTTAAAAATAAAAAATAAAACCTTATCCTAAATAACAAAATAAAAATAAAACTAAACTAAAAACTAAACATAAACCTAAACCTAAACCCAGAAAATAAACTAAAATAAAAAAAAACCTAAAATAAATTAATTAATTAAATAAAAATATAAAATATAAAATAAAATAAAATAAATAAATGAAATAAACCTAAACCTATCGGTTTACTTAATTTAAAAAGAAAACCCTTAAACACTAAACCCTAAACCGCAAAACTTAAATCCTAAACCATAAACCCTAAACCCTAAACCCTATGAGTTTACTTAATTTAAAAAAATAAAATAAAAAATAAAAAATAAAATAACCCCTAACCTTAAACCCTAAAACGAACCCTAAACCCTAAACCCTAAACCCAAAAACCTTAAACCCAAAACCCTAAAATGCTAAAAACCTAAACCTAAACTAAATAAAGCCTAAAAATAAAATAAATAAAACATAAACCTAAATAAAATAATAAAAATATAAATAAAAAAAACTAAAACCAAAACTAAACCTAAACCTAAAACTAAAAAAATAAAAATAATGACTAAACTAAAATAAATAAATCCCTAAAATAAACTAAAAATAAAATAAATAAAAAATAGAAAACCTAAATAAAATAAAAACTAAATGTAAAATAAAAATAAAATAAACCTAAAATAAAATAAAATAATAACTAAATAAAAACCTAAACCAAAAAATAAACCTAAAAATTAATAAAAAATACAACCTAAACCCTAAACTTAAGAAAAAAAAACATAAACCTAAAATAAACAAAATAAAATAAACATAAACATAAACTAAAATAAACTCAACTAAAATAAATAATACCCAAACCTAAACCAAAAATAAACTAAACCTAAACCCTAAACTAAATAAAATATAACAAACAAAAGATCAACCTAAGCCTAAACTATAAAAAAAAATGTAAAATAAACCTAAAATAAAAACCTAAAACTTAAACCTAGAAAAATAAATTTAAAACCTAAACCAAGACCTAAAAATAAAAAATAAAACCTAAACGTAAAAAATAAAATAAAAATAAAACTAACAAAAAAATGAACACAATCCTAAACCTAAACCTAAAAAAATAAAATAAAATCAACCAAACTAAAATAAAATAAAAATAAATAAATAAAACTAAACTAATGATAAATGCCTAAAAAAACCTAAAACACCATTGAGCTACCCTCAACCTTAAAGGCCCTTGAACTAACTGTCCAGAATCACTGAGCCCTGGCCGTTGCTTCCAAAACCTGGGCTTTAGGCCTCCCTACACCCAAATCACACTATACCTGAGTACCACTGACCCCATAAAATTGATCAACCCAGGCCACAAATACTGAGCCACATCACCTTCCTCCACATCTCTATAAATAAGTCTGACTGATCTGATTCCTGGCCAATACCATAAAACCAAACCCTAATTTACTTAATTTAAATTAAATAATAAAATAAAAATAAAATCACCTTAAAAGATGAACCTAAATGAACCACAAAGAAATCCCAAACTAAACAAAATCTTAAAACCTAAACCCAAACTAAATAAAACTAAAATAAAAATAAATAAATAAACCAAAATAAAATAATGAAACAAATATAATAAAACTGAACTACTAAACTTTAAATAAAAAAAACCCTAAAAAAAAAAACTAAAAGTAAAAAATAAAATAAATAAAATAAAATAAATGTAAGATGAACCTAAGAAAAAAAATAAAATAAAATAAATAAATAAAACTAAATGTAAAAATAAAAATAAAGAATAAACTAAAAATAAAATAAAAAAATAACCAAATGAAAACCAAACTAAAAAATAAACCTAAAAAATTAAACAAAATAAAATAAAAAGTAAACCTAAACTAAAATAAATAATACCCAAACCTAAACCAAAATAAACAAAAAAACTAAAATAAAAAAATAAAAAAACTAAAATAAACCTAAGCCTAAACTATAAAAAAATATAAAATAAACTTAAAATAAAAACCTAAAATCTAAACCTAGAAAAATAAATTAAAATCTAAACCAACATAAACTTAAAATAAAATAAAAATAAACAAAAAAAATAAACACTTGAACCTAAACCTAAAAAATAAACTAAAATAAATAAAATAAATAAAGTGAGAAATAAACTAAAACCACAAAAGGACCAGATCCTTACACTTGCCTTACCACCACTACACCACTCTACTCAGGCTGACCACATCTGAAACCACTGAGCTAAACCCAGAACTGGCCCCAAACCTGAGCCAGGCCCCACCCTGATCTGGGCCACAGGCCCTGATCCTGAGCCCTGACTGGACCATGGGCCAGGCCACTAAAACTAAACCAGGCCACTGAGGCAACCTGGCCCACTGAGCCCTCTGGGCCAGATCTGGAGTCTGTACAGGCCCTGGGCCTAAATCTAAATCCCAAACCTAGTATACCTTAAAGACCTAAACTCTAAATCATAAAGGCATCAGGGCCCCAGGCTCAAACTTGGGACCACAGGCAGGCCACAACGGACCCTGGGCCTAAACTCTAAAGCCCTAAACTGACATAGCCAACTAAACTAGCTCCAACTAAACTGGCCCCCCCAACTATGGTGAGCCTTTAAACCCAGGCAATTAGCCCTAATGTAACCTGACCTAAACTCCACTAGATCAAGCCATAACCTTATGACCCTAAACCTGGGCATAAACTGAAGCCTAATGACCCAACTAAACTGAGGCTTAAACTGAGGCTAAAACTAGGCCTGGGCCTGACTGAATCCTCTAAACTTACTGAGCCCTAAACCTAAAACCAGATAATGAGCCTTTAAGATAAATAAAAGAAAACCACTCTAATGTTAAATAAGATAAAGATGAACCTAAATAAAACTGAGCCAAAAGATATAAATAAATAAAAGTAAATATACTAAAACCTAAAAACAAAAAATAATAACCTATAAATAAAATAAAGATAAAACTTAACATAAAATTAAAATAAATAAACTTAAAATAAAATAAATTAAAAACTAAATAAACTTAAAACCTAATAAATAAAACTTAAAATAAATCAAAAAATAAATAAAAAAATGACCTGAACTAAAAAAAACCTAAATAAAATAAAATATAAAATAAACTGAACCAAACTAAAATAAACTAAACTAAAATAAATAAAACTTAAACTACTTAAACTTAAACCTAAACATCACTTATAAACTAAATAAATAAAATAAAATAAAATAAATAAACCTAAACCTAAACTTGAATTTAAATAAATAAATAAAACCCTAAACCCAAAACTAACCTAAACCCTAAATTCTAAACCTAAACCTGACCTAAATATAAACCTAAAACCCTAAACTCCCATGAAATGCTAAAATCCTAAACTTAAAACAAAATGAAACCAAGAAAAAATGCAAAGAAACTAAAACTTAAACTAAACCTAAACCTAAAAGAAAATAAAATAATAAACAAAACTAAACTAAAATAAAATAAATAAAACCCTAAACTAAAAAAAATAAAGTAAACAAAAATAGAAAACCTAAATAAAATAAAAGCTAAACATAAAATAAAATTCAAATAAACATAAATTAAAAATAATAATAATAACTAAATGAAAACCTCAACCCAAAAAATAAACCTAAAAATAAAACCTAAAAATAAATAAATAAATAAAACTTAAAACCTACAACAACAACAACAACAAGCCTTAATCCCACTGGGTGGGGTGGGATACATGAATCCTTCGTCTCCATTATGTTATGTGTCATTATTCTCTCATTTAAATCAAGTATACTAAGATCATTTTTTATACATCTTAACCAAGTCTTTTTTAGGTCTACTGTGCCTTTCTTAACATAAGGCAAATCTAATGCATCTACTCTCCTAATCGGTCCGTCGACAATTTATGTGGCCAAACCATCTAAGGCGACTCTCCCTAATCTTATCTACCACTGGAGCTACTCAAACATTTTCTTGAATATACTCATTTTCCATTATATCTCTAAGAGTAAATCCACTCATCCACCTAAGCATCCTCATCTATGTAACACTTAACTTAGTCTTATGCTTCTCTTTTATTGGCCAACATTCTGCACCATAAGTCATTGCAGGTCTTACCACCATCGTATAAAATTTTCCATTAAGTTTAAGTGGAACTTTTCTATACATCATAATAGCTAGATGCATTCCTCCACTTCAACCATCCAACTTTAATTCTACTAATAACATCTCCATCTATTTCACCATCATTTTGAACAATAGAGCCTAAATATCTAAAATGCTCACTCTTATTAATGACTTGTTCACCTAATGTCACAACACTACCACTAGAACTTCTACAACTAAAATTACACTCCATAATTCAAGTTTCTGTTGGACTCCCTCTTTAGTCTTATCAACAAGAAGAATGTCATCAGCAAAAAGCATACACCACGGTACATCTTCTTATAAATGACTAGTAAGAACATCCATAACTAAAGTAAAAAGATAAGGGCTTAAAGCTGATCCTTGATGTAATCCAACTGAAATAAGAAAATATTTTGTCAATCCTCCTTGTGTTTGGACACAAGTAATAGCTCTAGAATACATATCCTTAATGACTTGAATATAACCAATATTAACTCCTTTCTATTCTAGAACTCTCCAAAGAACAACTCTTGAAACTTTATCATAAGCTTTCTATAAATCGATAAATATCGTATGTAGATCCTCCTTACTTTCTCTATGCTTCTCCATCAAACCCCTTAACAAATGTATAACATCCATAGTAGATCTACCTAGCATGAAACCAAACTGATTGTGAGAAACTTCTGTATCACATTGTAACCTTTGCTCAATTACTCTCTCCCAAAATTTTAATGTATGGCACGTTAACTTAATTCATCTATAATTTGCACACTCTAATGCATCACCTTTATTCTTAAATATAGGAACCAACAAACTCTTTCTCCACTCATCGGCATCTTTTAGTCTATAAAATGACATTAAAAGATTTGTAAAAGAAATTCCTTGATCTCCTAAACATTTCCACACTTCTATTGGAATATTATCCGTCCTACTTGCTTTTCCACATTTCATTTTCTTTAAAGCTTCACCAACTTGATTTCCTAATACAATGATAAAATGAAATTCTATTTTGTTTAGGGTATTAAGGTAGGATCAATCATTATTTTCTAAAAGTTTATCATATCCTTTTCTAATACTTTATTATCTTTAATTCTCAGATTTTTAACCTATTTTTATACATACATCTTCTTATTTTTATATCTTTCTTCACTCGCTCACCACCAACTTTATATCTTGTAAAGCTTTATTCTAAACCACATTTTAATAACTTGAATTTCTTGTTATTTTTACCCACATAATAAACTTAACTAAAAAAACATTAACTAAAATAAACAAAATCAAATAAACTAAGCCTAAAAAAATAAACTAAATAAAATAAACTAAAAATAAACCTAAACCTAAACTAAAAAATAAAACCTAAAATAAACCTAAAATAAAAACCTAAAACCTAAATTAAAAAAATAAAATTAAAACCTAAACCTAAACCAAAAAATAAAAAATAAAACCTAAACCAAAAAAATATAGTAAAAATAAAACAAAACTAAAAAAAAATAAGTGTAAACCTATTACACATAAACCTAAAAAATAAGCTAAAATAGAAAACCTAAACTAAAATAAAATAATAAATAAACTAAACTAAATAAAAATAAACCTAAAATATAAATAAAAATAAAATAAACTAAAGATAAACTAAATAAAGATCTTGGGTTTACATGATTTAAAAAAACCTAAACCCTAAACCCTGCACTCTATCCTGCCCTAAACACTACCCTAAATCCTAAACCACCCTAAATCATCTGCCTACCCCACTAAACTCAAAACTGGGCCCTAACTAACCTAACCCTAACCACAGGCTAAATCCTAAACTCTAAAAATGGCCTAAACCATAAACTAAACCCTAACTGGGCCCTAGGCCAGCCTAAACCATGAGCTAACCCTAAACCCTGGGCCTAAACCTGGCCACAGGCCTTCCACCCTAAAGCCCCTAAACCCTAAACCCTAAACCCTAAACCTAACCTAAATGAACCTAAAATAAAATAAATATAATAAATAAATAAATAAAATAATAAATAAAATAAATAAAACTAAAATAAAATAAAATAAAGTAAATAAAACCTAAATTAAACTAAAAATAAAATGAACATAAGAATAAAATCCTAAATGAAATAAAACTAAACATAAAATAAAAAATAAAATAAAATAAACTAAAAAAACCTAAACCTAAAAAAATAAAAAATTAATATAAATATAAAACCCTAAACTAAAAAAAACCTTAATCTAAAATAAAAATAAAATAATCAAAATAAAATAAACTAAAAGATAAACTAAAATAAATAAAACCTAAACCTAATCCTAAAACAAAGTAAACCTAAACTAAATAAAATAAATCAAATTAAAATTGACATAAACGAAAATAAAATATAAAACCTAAAAAAACATAAAATAAAACATAAAACTTAAACCCAAAAAAAATAAAATAAAACCTAAATCTAAACCAAAAAAAATAAAAATAAAACCTAAACCTAAAAAAAAATAAAATAAAATAAAACTAAAATAAAAAAATAAACACTAAAAAAAAAAACTAAAATAAAAAAACTTAAAATAAAATAAAAAATAAAACCTAAACTCTAAACTAAAAAAAAAATTGAACCTAAAATAAAAAAAATAAAATAAACCTTAACCTAAGCTAAAATAAACTAAACTAAAATATATAAAACCTTAAACCCTAAACCCTAACCCTAAACCATAAACCCTAAACCCCAAGCCCTAAACTAAACCTAAAGTAATTAAATAAATTATAAATTAAACCTAAACCCTAAAACCTAATAAACTAAGCCAAAACAAAAATCCTAAGAATGGATGGATAGAACCTTAAGAGGAACATCACGCCAGATCGGTCCAGAGAGTGGCGGTGGAGGCTAAGTGAGGCTGGGCGGTTATATGGTGGGGGATCTGGAGGTGCTAGTGGATATGGAGGTGGTGGTCGGAGCAGTGCTAGTTATGGTGTAGGGAGGAGCGATGGAGGTTACAGCTGTGGTGGTGGCGGTGGGAGAGATCAGGGATTTGATGGTGGATCCCGCTACTGGAGAGGCCAAGGTGGTGCTGATGGGAACTAGTGAAATTGAAGAACGTCTGATCGAATCTGCTGCTTATAGAAGCGTGTTTCTGAGTAGAGATGGTTCTAGTTATCTCGGGTTTTGGATTTTATGCATGCTCATTTTTTAACTATGTTGTCACTTGTGTCTTAGAAAACTTAGTGTGTTACTTGGTTGATGAAATCGAAAAGAAGAAATGTTGAATCTAAATTTGTTTTTTGTTAGAAAAAAAACCAAAAACCCTAAACCTGAAAATAAAACCTGAACCCGAAACCTAAAACCTAAACCCTAAACCCTAAAAATCCTAAACCTTGAACCCTAAACCCTAAACCATAAAACCCTAAACCTTAAACCAAAAATCCTAAAATCTAAACCCTAAACTGTAAACCGTAAACCCTAAACTCTAAGCCCTAAATAAATAAAAAATAAACTAAAAATACTAAATCAACTTAAACATATTAGTTTACTTAATTTAATAAAAAATCCTTAAACCTTAAATCATAAACCCTAAACCTTAAACCATAAACCTAAAGCTACAAAACTAAAATCTAAACTATACACCCTAAACCGTACACCTTAAAAAACCAAAACCTTTCGATTTACTTAATTTAATAAAAACAATCCTAAAATGCTAAATCATAAACCCTAAACCTAAAGCTACAACCCTAAAACCTAAACACCTAAAACCTTAAACTTTAAACCCTAAATCCTAAACCTAAACCTTAAACCCTAAAAACAAACCTAAATCCCACAAAACCTAAACCAACCCTAAACCCAGTAACCCTAAACCATAAACCCAAATAAACCCTAAACCTAAAGTAACTAAATAAATAAAAAATAAACCTATTTTTTAAAACCTAATAACCCTAAACCTAAACCTAAACCCTATGGATGGGTAATAGTAGGAACATCACGTCACCATGCCATGCTAGGTGAGTGGTGAGGAAGGCAAATGTATTATGCGGTGGTGGGGGATCTAGATCGGTGGATATGGAGCTGGTGGTCAGAGTAGTGGTGATTATGGAGGCGGGAGGAGCGACAGAGGTTATAGCCATGGTGGTGGAAAAGGGAGAGATCAGAGATATGGTGGTAGATCCTACAACTCAAGAGATCGAGGTGGTTCTGATGGAAACTGGAGAAATTGAGAACTAATGATCCAATTTGCTGCTTATGGAACTATGTTCTCATAGAGACGGTTCTAGTTATCTAGGGCTTTGGATTTGCTGTATGCATGATCATATTTTATCTATGTCATCACTTATATCTTAGAAAACTTGGTGTGTTATTTGGTTGATGAAATCGAAAAAATGGAATGTCGAATCTAAATTTGTTATATGTTTAAAAAAAATTGAAAAACCCTAAACCCTAAATTAAAACCTAAGACCTAAACCTAAAATCAAAACTCTAAACCCCAAATCCTAAATCTTAAAACCCTAAACCCTAAACCCTAAAATCCTAAACCCTAAGCCCTAAACCCTAAATCCTAAAACCTAAATCAAAACCATAAACTCAACCCTAAACCCACTAAACTTTAAAAGCTAAAACCTAAAACCTAAATAAAACCTAAAAATAAAATAAAATAAAACATAAACTAAACCTAAACTAGACCTTAACCCAAAGGGAATTAAATAAAAAAACTAAACTAAAATAAAATAAATAAAAGCCTAAACTAAACTAAAAATATAAAACCTAAATAAAATAAACTAAACCTAAAATAATAAAATAAAATAATATAATATAAAACTAAAAAAACTAAACCTAAAAATAAACCAATAAATAAAACATAAAATAAATTAAAAACTACACCCTAAACTAAAAAAAACATAACATAAATAAAATAAAATAAACCTAGACCTAAACTAAAATAAACAAAACTAAAATAAATAAAACTTAACCCTAAACCTAAAGTAAATTAAACCTAAACTTAATATTAAACTAAATAAATGAAAATAAATTAAAAAAAGCTTAAACATAAACTAAAAAATAAAACCTAGAAATAAACCAAAATAAAACCTAAAACCTAAACCTTAAAAAATAAAATAAAAACCTAAACTTAAACCTAAAACTAAAAACTAAAACCTAAACCTAAAAAGTAAAATAAAAATAAAACTAAACTAAAAATAAGGTCTAAACCTAAACCTAAACCTAAAAAATAAACTAAAATAAAAAACCTATACTAAAATAAATAAACCTAAAATAAATAAATTAAAATAAAATAATCCTAAATAAAAAAAATAAAATAAACTAAAATAAATAAATAAAAATTCTAAATGAACATAAACTTACCAATATAATTAATTTAAAATAAATAAATAAATAAAAAATAATAAAGCCTAAAACCCTAAACCCCAAAACCTAAACCCCAAAATCAACCCAAAAAATAAACCCTAAAAACTAAACCCTAAACCTTTAACCTAAACTTAAAACCCTAAACCCAAAACCCTAAAATCTACAACCCTAAACCCTAAACACCTAAACCCCCCTAAACCCAAACCAAAAAACCCTAAAATAAATCATAAAAGTCTAAAAACATGAAAACCTAAACCTAAACTATATAAAACCTAAAAATAAAATAAATAAAAAACCTAAACCTAAACTTAAAAATAAAATATAATAAAAAATAAAAATTAAACTAAAAAATAAATAAACCTAAAAATAAAAAATTAAATAAAATAAAAACTATATGAAAATAAAAATAAAATAAAATAAAATAAAATATAAACAAAATAAAACCTAAACCTAAAAGAATGTAAAATAAATAAAAATTAAACCTAAACCCTAAACTAAAATAAAATAAAATAAAATAAATAAATAAAAACCTAAACTTAAAATATAGTAAACCTAAACCCTAAACTAAATAAATAAAATAAACTAAAATAAACCAAAACTGATAAAAAATTAAACCTAAAAAAATAAAGCTAAAATAAAACCTAAAACCTAATCCTAAAAAAATAAAATAAAAACCTAAACCTAAACCTAAAATTAAACAATAAAACCTAAACCTAAAAAATAAAATAAAAATAAAAATAAACTAAAAAAAAATGAACATAAACTTAGACCTAAACCTAGAAGCAAACAGTAAAATAAAAAAACCTAAACTAAAACAAATAAACCTAATAAATAAACTAAACTAAATAAAATAAAAATAAGCCTAAATAAAATAAAAATAAATAAATAAAATAAACTAAAAAACTAAATAAACCAAAACTTGCAATTTACTTAATCTTTTAAAAAAAAAAAAGCCTTAAACCCTAAACCCAACCCTAAATCCTAAACCCTAAACCCTAAACCACAAGTAAACCTACCCTAAACAAAACCCTAACCTAACCCTAAGCTAAACACTAAACCAACTCTAAACCCTAACAAAACTAACTAACCTAACCCAAAACCCAAAACTAATGCTTAAACCTACACTTATTAGATAAACCCTAAAACCCTAAACTAACTAAACCTACACCCTAAACCTTAAATTCTAAAGCTTAAAACCTAAAACACTAAACTAAACCACACCCCTAAACCTAACCCTCCTAAACCTAACTCTAAATAATAAACCTAAAAATAAACCTAAAATAAATAAAAAAATAACCTAAACTAAACTAAAAACCTAAACCTAAAATAAAAAATAATTAACCTAAAGCTACACTAAATATACTAAACTAAAATGAATAAACCTAAACCTAAAAATAAACTAAACCTAAACCCTAAACTAAATAATAAAATAAACTAAAATAAACTTAAACCTAAACTAAAAAAATAAAACCTAAAATAATCATAAAATAAAAAATCTAACTAAACAAAATAAATAAAATAAATAAACCTAAAAATATAAAACTAAACTAAAAAATAAACATAAACTAAACTAAACTTAAAATAAACTAAAGAAATCTAAACTATAATAAATAAACCTAAATGAATAAACTAAACAAAATAAAATCAAATAAAATAAACTAAATAAAATATGCTAAATAACCTAAATAAACTAAACCTTTACTTAATTTTTTAAAACCCTAAACCCTATACTATAAATCCTAAACCTAAAAACCCTAAAACCCTAAACCCTAAAATAAACCCTAAAAAACTTTAAACGCTAAACCTAAACCACCCAAAACCAAACCTAAAGCCAAAGCAAACTTAAACTAACCCTAAACCCAGCTACCCCTAACCCTCAATAAACCCTAAAACCTAAACCTAAACTCATCCTAAAACTTAAACTAAAACCCTAAACCCTAAACCCAACCCAAAAAACTAACCTAAACCCTAATCCTTAACCCTAAACCTTATATCATAAAAGCATAAACCCTAAAACCCTAAATCCAAAATGTTAAACCCTAAACCCTAAACCCAAACTAAACCTAAACCTAAAGTTACTAAATAAATTTAAAAAATGTAAACCCACTAATAAACCTAAACACTAAGAATGGGTAGAACCCACGGGAACATCACTTCAACCGTCATAGATCACTGGGGTTGAGGCAAAGGCGGAGGCTATGGTTATAGCAGTGGTGGTGGGGGATTTAGAGGTGTTGGTGGATATGGAGGTGGTGGTTGGAGCAGTGGTGGTTATGGAGGCCGAAGGAGCGATGGAGGTTACAGCCATGGTGTGAGAGATCAGGGATATGATGGTGGATCGTACTACTCGAGAGGCCAGCGTGGTTCTGATGGGAACTAAAGTAATTGAAGAATGGCCAATCTGGTCTGCTATTTATGGAACTATGTCTTTACTGTAGAGACATTTCTAGTTATATATGGTTTTTAATTTGCTATATGCGTGTTCATTTTACATTTATGTTGTTACTTGTGTCTTAGAAAACTTCGTTGATGAAATCGAAAATAAGAAATATTGAATCTTAATTTGTTCTTTGTTAGAATCAAAAACCAATACTAAGAAACCCTAATCTAAAACTTGAACCCTAAATCTAAAACTTTAATCCTAAACCCTAAACCCTAAAAAACTCTAAACCCACAGACCCTAATCCTAAACCTAAAAACCCTAAATCCAAACCCTAAACCTTAAACCCAAAACCTAAATCCAAAACCCTAAACCCTAAAACACACCTAAACAAAATAAAATAAACCTAAACCTAAACTAAAATAAGCTAAACTAAAATTAATAAAACCTAAACATAAAGCTAAAATATACTACACCTAAACCTAAACTAAAAAAATAAAACCAAAATTAACATAAACTAAAAAAAAACCTAATACCTAAACATAAAAAATAAAATAAAAAAATATAAACATAAAAAAAAATAAAAGATAAAATAAAAATATAAACTAAACTAAACAAAAAAACCTAAAACTAAAATCGATTTACTAAATTTAAAAAAACTTAAACCCTAAATTATAAACCCTAAACCTAAACCCTAACCCTAAATAAAATCCCAAACCTAAATGACCCAAAACCCAACCCCAAACTAAACCCAAACCCTAAATCCCAAACCCTAAACCCTAAACCCAAAAAATGAAGGAAATTAAAATAAACCTAAAAAAAATAAACCTAAACCAACAACCTACCTAAACCCTAAACCTTAAAACTAACTTAAACTTAAAACCTAAACTTAAACCCTAAACCTAAACTTAAACTAAACTAAATAAAATAAAACCTAAACTGGCCTAAACTAAAGAATAAATAAATAAAATAAATAAAATAATTAAATCAAAACTAAGTAAAATTAAATTAAATAAAATTAAATAAATAAATAAACTAAATAAAATAAACTAAACTAAATAAACTTAAATAAACTAAACTAAATAAACTAAACTAAATAATAAAACTTAAACTAAACTAAATAAACTAAATAAACTAAATTAAATTAAAATAAATAAACCCAAATAAACTAAACCTAAGCTAAAATGAAATAAACTAAACTAAATAAATTAACTAAAAATAAACTAAATAAATAAACTAATTTAACTACTAAACTAAAATAAAATAAACTAAACCTAAACCTAAAACCTAAAATAAATAAACTAAACCTAAATAAATAAAATTAACTAAAATAAAATAAAACTAAACCAAAACTATAAATAAATAAACTAAACTAAAAAAAATAAATAAATAAATAAATAAATAAATAAATCTAAACCTAAACTAAACTAAACTAAATAAATAAACCTAAATAAATAAACTAAACCTAAAACACAAATAAAAATAAACCTAAACCTAAACCTAAACAAACCTAATAAACCTAAAATAAAAACATAAACTAAATCTAAATAAAATAAAATAAAATAAACTAAAATAACAAAACCTAAACCTAAAATAAACCTAAACTAAAACTAAACCTAAATAAAACCTAAACATAAAACTAAATCTAAACATAAACCTAAACCTAAACCTAAATAAGTAAACCTAAACTTAAATAAAACCTAAACCTAAACCTAAACTAAATAAACCTAAACCTAAACTAAAATAAATAAACTAATTAAAACTAACTAAATAAAACCTAAAGCTAAACCTAAACTAAATAAAAATAAACTAAATAAATAAATAAAATAAACCTAAACCTAAACTAAACTAAAGCAAAAAAATAAAACTAAATAAATAAATAAACTAAATAAAACCTAAAACCTAAAATAAAATAAATAAATAAAACTAAACTAAACCTAAACCTAAAATAAACAAAACTAAACTACATTATATAAATAAAAAATAAACCTAAACTAAATAAATAAACTAAATAAAATAAACTAACTAAACTAAATTAAATAAATAAACCTAATCATAAATAAAAATAAATAAAAATAAAATAAAAAATTAAACCTAAACTTAAACATAAACTAAACCTAAACATAAACCTAAACCTAAACTTAAACCTAAACTACACTAAAATAAATTAAAATAAATTAAAATAAAGTAAACTAAAAATCAACTAAATAAACTAAACTAAATAAATAAGCCTAAACCTAAACTAAAATAAAAATAAACTAAAATAAAACTAAACTAAATAAATAAATAAAAAAATAAACCTAAACTAATCTAAACTAAACAAACCTAAACTTAAAACTAAACCTAAACCTAATAAAATAAACTAATAAAAATATAAACTAAATAAAATATACCTAAACCTAAACTAAATAAATAAACTAAATAAAATAAAATAATAAAATTAATTAAATAAACAAAACATAAGTAAATAATCTAAATAAACTAAATAAATTAAACTAAAATAAACTAAACTATAAATAAACTAAACCTAAACTAAATAAACCTAAAACCTAAACCTAAACACTAAACTAAACTAACCTAAACTAAATAAAATAAAATAAACCTATAAACTATAAAAATAAAATAAACTAAACTAAACTAAATAAACCTAAAATAACCTAAACCTAAACCTAAACATAAAACCTAAACTAAAATAAACCTAAACCTAAAATAAACCTAAAAAAACTAAACCCTAAACCTAAACTTAAACTAAGCATAAACCTAAGCCTAAACTAAAATAAACTACACTAAACTAAAATAAACCTAAACCAAAACCTAAAATAAATAAATAAATAAATAATCCTAAACCTAAACCTAAAATAAACCTAAATAAACCTAAACAAAATAAACTAAAAGATAAACTAAAAAAAATAAACCTAAACCTAAACTAAACTAAACTAAAATAAAAATAAACTAAAATAAACTAAACTAAACCTAAAAAAAATAAAATAAATCTAAACCTAAACCTAAACTTTAAATAAATAAAAAATAAACTAAATAAATAAATAAACTAAATAAACTTGAACCTAAATAAAACTAAACTAAAATAAATAAATAAATAAAATAAATTAAATAAACCTAAATAAACTAAATAAAATAAACTAAAACCTAAATTAAAATGAACTAAATGAAACCTAAACCTAAATATTTAAAATAAATTAAAGAAAATAAACAAACCTAAATGAAATAAAATAAACTAAACCCAAAAAAAACTTAAACCAAAACCTAAACAAAAACTAAATAAACCTAAACACTAAACCTAAACCTAAAAACAAACTAAACCTAAACCTAAATAAAACTAAATAAAACCTAAACAAAAAATTAAATAAACACTAAACTAAATAAATAAATTGAATAAATACACTAAATAAACCTAAATAAATAAAATATAATAAAATAAAATAAAATAAACTAAATAAATAAAAATAAAATAAAATAAAATAAAAACTTAAACCTAAACCAAATCGTAAACCTAAAATAAAAACCTAAACATAAACCTAAGCTAAAATTTTAAAAAAAAAATAAAGGAAATAAAATAATAAACTAAAATAAAATAAATAAAATAAAAAAAAATAAAAATAAACTAAATATAAAATAAACCTAAATAAATAAAGTAAATAAATAATAATAAATAAATAAATAAAAACCTAAAACTAAACTAAACTAAATAAACCTAAACCAAACCTAAACCTAAACCCTATAAATAAAATAAAACAAAATAAACCCAAATAAATAAAACCTAAACCTTAAATAAATAAATAAACTAAATAAATAAACCTAAACCTAACCTAAATAAATAAATAAATAAATAAACCTAAACATAAACATAAACAAAACTAAATAAATAAAAGTTAAATAAATAAATAAAAATAAACCTAAACTTAAACCTAAACTAAATAAAACTAAAAACTAAGTAAACCTGAAAATAAAAATAAACTAAACTAAACTAAAATAAATAAACCTAAACATAAACTAAAAATAAACCTAAAAAAACCTAAATAAACCTAATTAAATAAACTAAATAAACTAAACTAATAAAATAAAATTAAAATAAATAAACCAAAACCTAAAAGTAAAAAAACCTAAACTAAATAAACCTAAATAAACCTAAACCTAAACATAAACTAAAATAAACGAAAATCCTAAACCTAAACCTAAACTTAAACCTAAACTAAACTAAAATAAACTAAATAAACTAAACTAAATAAATAAACCTAAACCTAAACTAAACTAAAAATAAACTAAAATAAAACTAAATTGTTTTAATAAATAAAAAATAAACCTAAACTAATCTAAACTAAAACAAAATAAACTTAACCTAAACCTAAACTAAATAAAATAAACTAATAAAAAAATAAACTAAATAAAATATACCTAAACCTAAACTAAATAAATAAATAAATAAATTAAATTAAATTAAATAAACCTAAACAGTTAAAACTAAATAATCTAAATAAACTAAATAAAATTAAACTAAATAATCCTAAACTAAACTAAATAAAAAAAAACCTAATCTTAAACCTAAACTAAACTAACCTACTAAAATAAATAAAATAAACCTAAACTAAACTAAATAAAATAAAAAAAAACTAAACTAAACTAAACTAAATAAAACCTAAAAAAACCTAAACCTAAACTATCCTAAAACCTAAACTATAAACCTAATAAGCTAAACCTAAAAAAACTAAAACTAAATAAAACCTAAAAAGCCTCTAAATAAACTAAATAACTAAAATAAACCTAAATAAACCTAAATAAATATAAATAATCCTAAACCTAAACCTAAAATAAACCTAAACCTAAACCTAAACTAAAACCTAAACTAAGATAAACCTAAACCTAAAAAATAAACTAAACCTAAACTAAACTAAACTAAAAAAATAAAAAATAAACTAAATTAAACTAAACCTAATCCTAAACCTAAAAAAAATAAAATAAATCTAAACCTAAACCTAAACCTTAAATAAATAAAAAAAATAAACTAAATAAAATTAAATAAAACTAAATAAACTTAATCCTAAATAAACCTAAACTAAACTAAATAAATAAAAATAAAAATAAATTAAATAAACCTAAACTAAACAAAATAAACTAAAGTAAAAACCTAAATTAAAATAAACTAAATGAAACGTAAACCTAAATATTTAAAACTAAACTAAATAAATAAACTAAATGAAATAAAATAAACTAAACCTAAAACTAAACCTAAACCTAAACTAACTAAAATAAACCTAAACCCTAAACCTAAACATAAAAACAAGCTAAACCTTAACCTAAATAAAACTAAATAAAACCTAAACAAAAAATTAAATAAACCCTAAACTAATTAAAAAAATTGAATAAATATACTAAATAAACCTAAATAAATCAAAGAAACTAAACTAAATAAATAAAAATAAATTAAATAAAAAAAAACCTAAACTAAACCAAATCATAATCCTAAAATAAAACTAAACATAAACCTAAGCTAAAAATTAAAAAAAAATAAATGTAAATAAAATAATAAACTAAAATAAAATAAATATAAAATAAATTAAACATAAAAATAAACCTAAATAAATAAAGTAACTAAAAAATAATATAAATAAATAAATAAATATAAACCAAAAATAAAACTAAAATAAAACAAAAAATCAAAACCTAAACCTAAACCCTAAACTCTAAATAAAATAAAACAAAATAAAACTAAATTAAACCTAAACCAAACCTAAATAAATAAATAAACTAAATAAATAAACCTAATACTAAACCTAAATATAATAAAAAAAAAAACCTAACCTAAACATAAACCTAAACTAAACTAAAATGCTAAAGTTAAAAATAAATAAATAAAAAAATAAACCTAAACTAAACTTAATAAAACTAAAACTAGTAAAATAAAAATAAAAATAACTAAACTAAACTAAATTAAATAAACCTAAACCTAAACTAAAAATAAACCTAAAACATAAACCTAAATAACCTAATTAAATAAACTAAACTAATAAAATAAAAGAAAATAAAATAAAATAAATAAATAAAACCTAAAATAAAACCTAAATTAAATAAACCTAAATAAACCTAAACATAAACTAAAATAAACTAAAGCCTAAACCTAAACCTAAACCTAAACCTAAATAAACTAAACTACAAATAAAAAAATAAACCTTAATAAATAAAATATAATGAACCTAAACTAAACCTAAACCTAAAATAAAAAACTAAATAGAATAAACTAAATAAACCTCAACCTAAAGTAAACCTAAATAAAATAAAACATAAACTAAATAAACCTAAATAAAAATAAAATAAAATAAATAAACTAAATAAAACCTAAACTTAAACCTAAACCTAAACTTAAATTAAACCTAAGCCCAACCTAAACTAAACTAAATAAAATAAACCTAAACTAAAAAATAAACTAAACTAAATAAAAACTAATATTAAAACAAAAAATAAATAAACTAAATAAAGTAAATAAAACTTAAACCCAAAATAAACCTAGATCTAAAAAAACCTAAATAAACTTAAACTAAACTAAAATATAAACTAAACTAAATTAAAAAAAAATAAAATAAGCTAAAATTAAAATAAAACCTAAACAAACTTAAATCTAAATTATAAATAAATAAAATAAATAAAAATGAAATAAACTAAATAAACCTAAACTAAAATAAAAATAAAACCTAAATTAAATAAAACTAAACTAAAATAAAACTAAAATATACTTGCTAGATAAATAAACCTAAATCTAAACATAAACTAAATAAAACATAAAAATAAACTTAAACTAATTAAAAAACCCTAAACCCTAAATACTAAAAAAAACCTAAACCATAAACATTAAACCCTAAAACCTAAATCATACCTTACCAACCCAAAACCAAAACCCTAAAACCTAAACTAAAACCTAAACCTAAACCTAATCTAAAAAACCTAAAATAAAATAAATAAAACTAAACCAAAATATAATAAAAGTTTAAATAAAATAAAACCTAAACTAAAACCTAAACCTAAACATGAACCTAAACCTAAATATGATCCTAAAACAAATAAATAAAAATTAAAAAGCAAAATAAATAAAATAAATAAAACCTAAACTAAACTAAAAAAAACCTAAAAATAAAAATCCTATATAAAATAAAACACAAATATAAAATAAAAAAATAAACCTAAAATAAAAAAAATAAAAACTAAATAAAAACTTAAACCAAAAAAAATAAACCTAAAAATAAAACCTAAAAAAACCCCTAAACCCTAAACTAAATAAAACTAAACCTAAAATAAACAAAATAAAATAAACCTAAACTAAACTAAAATAAATAAAACATAAACTAAACCTAAACCCTAAACTAAATAAAATAAAATAAACTAAAAATAAAACAAAACCTAAACTAAAAAATAAAATGTAGAAATAAACCTAAAATAAAAACTGAAATCCTAAACCTAAAAATATAAAATAAAAACCAAAACGTAAATTGAAAAATAAAAAATAGAACCTAAACTTAAAAAATAAAATGAAAATAAAATAAACTAAAAAATAAAGATAAACTTAAACGTAAACATGAAAAATAAATTAAAATAAAAAAACCTAAAATAAATAAACAAAACTAAATAAATATAAAAAATAAACCTAAAATAAATAAAAAATAATCTAAATAAACTTAAACAATTTATAATTTCAAAGAAAACCATAAACCCAAATAAATCCACATACCTAAACCCTAAACTCCCTACCTTAAATCCTTACCCTACCCTCCTAATTGACCCTACCAACTGACCTCTAAACCCTACCTAATCCAAAACCACTACTGACCTGACCCAGGCACTAAACCCTACTACCTCCTAAACTCTCTAACCAACCCTAGGCCAACTCCTTAACCACTGACAGGCCAAATGATCAACTGAGCCTGAGCCACACTTATAAACTTCCCAACCAAACCTAAACCCTAAAACCTTCCTAAATCAAAAATCCACCATGACCCTGATCCCTGACACCCTGACCACAAAACCAAACCCTCTACCCTGAATCTAAACCTGGTCCTACCTCCTACCCCACTCCCCCAACCAATCCTACCAAAAAAACCTAAAATTAAATAAATCTAAAAAAAAAAATAAATAAACTAAATAAAGAAAATAAAAAAAAAATAAAACCTAGCTCCTAAACCTAAACCTAAAATAAAATAAAATAAAAAATAAAACTAAACTAAAATAATATAAATAAAACCTAAACTAAATAAAATAAAATAAACCTAAAACTAAAAACTAAAATATTTAAAACTAAACGAAAAATAAAATAAAAAAAACCTAAAATAAATATAATAATAAAATAAAATAGCCTAAAATAATCCTAAAAAGAAAACCTAAAAATTAATAAAAAAATAAAACCTAAACCCTAAGCTAAAAAAACCTAAACCTCAAATAAACAAAATAAAATAAATTTAAACCTAAAGTAAAATAAACTAAACTAAAATAAATAAAATAAACTTAAACCTAAAATAAATGACTTAAACCTAAACTAAATAAAATAAAATAAATTAAAATAAACCTAAACCTAAACTAAAAATAAAAAACTAAAATAAACTAAAATAAAACCTAAAATTTAAACCTAAACCTAAAAAAATAAAAATAAAACCTAATCCAAAAAATAAAATAAAAATAAAACTAAACTAAAAATAAACCTAAACCAAAACATAAACCTAAAACATAAACTAAAATAAACTAAAATGAATAAACTAAAGTAAAATAAACTAAACAATAAAATTTAAAATAAAATAAAAACTAAAATAAATAAAATAAACTAAGTAAACTAAATAAACTAATCCTGGTTTACTTAATTTTAAAATAAACCCTAAACCTTAAACCCAACCATAAATCCTAAACCCTAAACCCAAACCCAACCCCTAAAATTAACCTACCTAAAACCTAAACCTAAACCATAAACCCTAAGCCCTACCCATCCTACCCACCCTAAACCAAGAAACCTAACTAAACCCTAAACCCTAAACCTTGGCCAGACAAATTTGAATAACCATAAAATAAAATAACCCTAAACCCACAGAACCTAAAAAAAACCTAAACCTAAATATAAACCTAAAATAAAATAAATAAAATACTAAACCTAAATGAAATAAATAAATAAAATAAAATAAAACCTAAACTAAAACCTAAACCTAAACCTAAAAGAGAAATAAAATAAAAAATAAAAAAACTAAAAAAATAAATAAAATCATAAACAAAACTAAATAAAATAAAATAAACCTAAAAATAAATAACCTAAATATGATAAAAACTAAATATAAAATATAAAATAAAATAAACCTAAAGTAAACTAAAGTAAAAACTAAATAAAACCTTAACCTAAAGATAAACCTAAAATAAAACCTAAAAATAAATAAAATAAAACCAAACTAAAAAAAACTAAACCCTAAATAAAATAAAAGAAACCTAAACCTAAACTAAAATAAATCAAACCTAAACATAAACTAAAATAAACTAAAAACCTAAATAAAAAAATAAAAAAAATAACTAAAAATAAACTAAACCTAAAAAAATAAAACCTAAAATAAACCTAAAATGAAAATAAAACCTAAATATAAAAAAAATAAAATAAAAAGCTAATCTTAAACCTAAAGATAAAAAAATAAAACCTAAACTTAAAAATAAAATAAAAATAAAACTCAACTAAAATAAACCTAAACCTAAACTAAAAAAATAAACCTAAAATAAACCTAAAATTAAAACCTAAAACTTAAACCTAAAAAAATAAAAAAATAAAACCTAAACCTAAACCTAAAATTAAAAATAAAACCTAAACCAAAAAAAAAAAAATAAAATAAGACTCAACTAAAAAATAAACCTAAACTAAACCTAAAAAAAACTAAACTAAAATAGAAAATCTAAGCTGAAATAGATAAATCTAAAATAAATAAACTAAACTAAATAAAACTAGAAAGTAAATGTAAATAAAAAATAAATAATAAAATAAACTTAAAAGAAATAGTAAATAAACTAAATAAGCTAAATAAACCTAAACCTATTAGTTTACGTAATTTTTAAAATAAAACTAAACCCAATCTAAAACCCTAAACTAAACAAAAAACTAACCCTAAATTGAAAACTCTAAACCTATAACACCTACAATCATAAACCCTAAAACCAAACCCAAAAAATCCAAAACATTAAATAATAAACTCTAAACCCAAACCCTAATCTAAACCTAACATTAACCAGCCTAAACTAAACCCTAAAAATCTAAAACCCTAAACTACCACTAAGCCTCAAACCCTAAACCTAAACCCTACAACCCTTGCCACAGCCCAAAGCATAATCCTAAAACCCTAAACCCCCACTCTAAGCCCTAAACCCTAAATGTTAAATCCTAAACCCTAAATTGTAACCCTAAGCCCTACACCCTAAACTTTAATCCCTAAACCCTAAATCATAATGTTAAACCTAAAATAACTAAATAAATTAAAAAATAAACCTAAACCCTAAAACTAATAACTTAAACCTAAACTAAACCTTAAGGCAAGCAACTGCGAGAACATTATTCTCAATCGTTCTAGATGAGTGGAGGCAGAGGCAGGTTATTAGTGGTGGTGTGGGATCTAGAGGTATTGGTCGATATGGAGGTGGTGGTCAGAGCAGTGGTGGTTGTGGAAGTAGGAGGAGCGAGAGGTTACACTCATGGTGGTGGCTAAGAGAGAGATCGGGGATATGATGGTGGTTTTGATGGGAATTGGAGAAACTAAAGAATGGTCGATATGATCTGCTGCTTATGGAACTGTGTCTTTACAACATATATGGTTATAGTTATCTAGGGTTTTTGATTTGCTCTATGCATTCTCATTTTTTATATATGTCATCTCTTTTGTCTTAGAGAACTTGGTGTGTTACTTGGCAAATGAAATCAAAAAGAAGAAATGTTGAATATGAATTTGTTCTTTATTTAAAAAAAAAACCAAAAACCTTAAACCCTAAACTAAAACATGAACCCTAAACCTAAACCTAAACCCTAAACCCTAAACCCAAAAACAAAAACAACATAAAAAATAAACCCTAACCCTAAATGCTAAATGATAAAAATAACCCTAAACACTAAACCTAAACCTAAACCCTAAAACCAAAATCCTAATAAGAAACCCAATAAAACTAAAACTATACTAACTAAAACTAAAACTAATAAGTAATAATCTAAAATTAATAAATAATAAACTAAAAAAACTAATAAACTAAAATAACTAATTATCTAAACTAGACTAACTAAATAATAATAATAAACAAATAATAATAAAACTAATTAAACTAATAAACAAACTAATTACTAACTTAATAAACAAAAACTACATAAACTAACTAAAAATAAACTAAATAAGATTAATAAAAACTAAAACTAAACTAAACTAATAACTAAAACTAAACTAATAAAATAACTAACTAGACCTTAATAAATAACTAACTAATAATAAATAATTAAAATCTAAACCCTACATAACTAACCTAATAATAATTAACCTATAATAAACTAAATAACTAAATTAATTATAACTAAATTAACTAAACTAAAAAATAACCAATAAACTAAAAATAAAACTAACTAAATAATAAAAGTAAATAACTAATAACTAAAACTAATGACTAAACTAAATTAATAAACTAATAACAAACTAAATAATAATAATTAAAACTAATAATAAAACTAAAAGCTAATAAATTAAAACTAAATCACTAATAACAACTAACACTAAACTAATAAACTAATAATAAACTAAACTAAATAAAATTAATATAATAATAATAATAATAATAATAATAATAATAATAACTAAACAATAAAATAATAATACAATAATAATACTAACTAATAATAATAAACTAATAAACTAACTAAATAATAATTAATAACCAATAATAATAAAAAAATAAACTAAATAAAAACTAATAAAAAACTAAAAAAAACACAAAATAATAATAAAACCTAATAACATAAAAAACTAAATAATCTAAAATAAACACTAAACTAAACTAAATAAATAATAAATAAAATAAATATATAAATAAAACTAATAATTAACTAATAATAATAAACTAATAAGAACTAAACAAACTAAATAAAATAAATAATAAACTAACTAAACTAATAAACTAATAACTAAAAATAACTAATAATAGTAATAATAATAATAATAATAAACTAAAATAAAATAAACACAAAATCCCTAAACCTAAATTAATAAAACTAATAATAATAACTAATAATAACAACTAAACTAAAAATAACTAATAAAACTAAACTAATAAAATTAATAATAATATCTTAATAATACAAATAATAAACTAATAATAAAACTAAACTAAAACTAACCAATAAAACTAAAAATAAACTATTAAATAATAAACTAAAATCTAATAATAACTAACAAAAAACTATAATTAATAATAAACTAAATAAAAACTAATAATAATAAAAATAACCTAAAATTAATAATATAATAAACTAACAAACCCAATAAAACTAACTAATAAAACTAAACTAATTAATAAATAAACCTAAACCCTAATAAAATAAATAAATAGTAATTAATAAAATAATAATAATTAAATAAATAATAACTAACTAAAAAATAAACCTAACTATAATAAAACTAAAACTAAAACAAATAACTAATAACTAATAAACTAACTAATATAATAATAAACTAATAAAATAATAACTAAATAATAAAACTAACTAAATAATTAAACTAAATAACTAAACTAATAAACTTAATAAATAAACTAATAATAATAACAATAATAAAACTAACTATCAATTACTAAACTAAAAACTAATAATAATAATAATAATAATAATAAATAATAATAATAACTACCTAACTAAAACTAATAACTAATAATAATTAATAATAATAAACTAACTAATAAAAATAAATAACTAAACCAAAAAATATAAACTAAATAATAATAATAAATAATAATTAAAATTTAAAGAAAAAACTAAACTAAAATAAATAATAATAAATAATAACTAAACCATAAACTAAACTAAAAAAACTAATAATAAACTAATAAACCAAACCCATAACTAAACTAATAAAATAAATAAAGTAACAAAACTAAATTCAAGAATTAAACCACTAACTAAAAAAACTAAAAATAATAATAAAACCATAAACTAATAATAAACTAATCTAAATAAATAACTAACTAACTAATGGTAACAAAAAAATAAACTAAAATAAACTAAACCCTATAAACAAAAAATAAACTAAATAAATAAAAGTAATAAAAAAACCCCTAAACTAACCTAAAATAATAATAACTAAAACTAAAACTAAAACTAAACTAACTAAACTAAACATAAAATTAATAATAAACTAATAATAACCTAAAACTAATAAAACCTAATAATAACTAATAAACATAAATCTTAAAACCTAAACCCTGAATCTAAACTAAACCTTATTATTGGACGATTTTGGGATCCATCACATTCTTGGTGAGTTTTTGAGCACTTTCTTTCTTGGATTCCCTATAAATTATTGGCCTTGGACTGATATCGACTTGGTCTTATCATGGCGCCATGACTTATAGAATCGACTTCTTTAAATCCATGGGATAAATCCCATGTGCTAATGGATCACGCTAGGGAATCAGATTTTGGGTAATCCTACCTCAAAATTACTACTATTACTAAATCTTTCAAAGAGGCTTTAGCTAGTAAGAATTCCTCCATTGAGACTCCTTTGAATTTTCTTCATATGACTTTTAAAGGTACTCCGACAATTATGATTTCAGATGAGGATATTGAAAAATAGTAGAGTTTTTTGCTTTTTCTTTGATCGAAAAGTTTTCATTTAAACGGACAAAGATGGAAGAAATTCGGTCTATTTTTCATAGCTTCTTTTCTATTGATTGATGTAAGGCATGTTCATTAAACTTTCTAATGACCTTAATTATGGAAGAATTTTTCTAGGCATTCTATTTTTAATTGTCAAATGTGTATTCGAAGCCTATGTTTGATGTTAATGAAGAGTCTCCTATTATTCCCATTTGGAGTTCTTTACCTAACTTACTGATTCATCTATTTAATCATCATATTCTTTATGCTATTGGGTCAATTTTTGGTTTGCCTTTGCAAGTTGATCAAGAAACAACTGCTTCTTCTAGACCGTATGTTGCTAGAATTCTTGTAGAGATTGATATTACTAAAAATATCTAAAGAAATTTGGTTGGGTTTAAAGAAATGTGGTTATTTTAGAAAGTTGTATTTGAGAACTTTTCATTGTTGTAATCATTGTAAGATTCATGGGCATGAAATTTCTTAATGCTTTATTGCTTATCCCTCTCTTAGGAAGAAAATCACCGCTAAGAATTCAATTGTTGAAAAATTGATGATTCTCTCAAGTTTGATAAAGGAAAATTTTCAAAATTTTGATGTTTCGTAAAGCCATATATCTTAATCTTTCAAAAAGTTTTACCTATTAATGATTTGTCTAATGCAAAAATTAATTTTGATGTTTCGAAAAGTTTTAACTAATAATCATACGAGTGTTTCTTTTGATGATTCTATTAAAGGGAATACTTTAGAGGTTGTGGTTAATGATTCTAATGGTTTGGATGTTGTGAATAAGTCCATTCATGTTGATGGTTTGAATATTGTTGATGCTAACACCATTTCTTCTAATCAGTTAGATGTTGTTTCTCTTTTTCCTATGTCAACTTTAGATCATGGGAATGAGACTATTTCTTTGCCTTCTTTCATTGAGAATGGTGGTGAAAAGAATTTTCTTATTTATGATATTCTAACTTCTGGTCTTGACAAACTTGTTAATATTGGTGATCCTTCTTTTAAAAAATAAGATTTAGATACCTATGATAATTCTCTCATTGTGAATAGTTCTATTTGATCAAAATGATGGTTTTTATGGTAATTATGTTTTTTTGGTAATATGCTATGTGTTTCTAAGGGATTTGAATCTTATTTTAATCCCTTACATGAAGATTGTACTAAAATCTAGATTCTTCACTTGCTTCTTTATGAATGAAGACATGGAGGATACTCTTCAGATTTTATTGGAATGTGAAAATATTGATAATTGTCTTCTTAATAAAGTAATTTCTACTCCTTTCAATTTTTATTCTAAAATGCATACTATTTATAATTTTTTTTGTCTAACGGTGTGGATGATTCTGAATGCTCATCTTTAGAATTGATAGCTTCTTCTGATCCCCATGCTTTTTACAACAATATTGATTCATTTTCAGATGGAGATTTTTTGGAGAAAGAGCATGGTCATAAAACTTTACAAGAAGAAAAAAAAAAAAAAGTGTTCAGATTTATTCCCCTCCTCACTTGACGAGGTTACTCATTCCAAAGCTTCTTGGAAATAATCTCTCCTGTCTTTGGGAGGTTTTAGCTTTTGGATGGTTTTTTTTTTATTGGTTGAACTTTTGCTGTGTGTTTTCTGGCTAGCTGGAGTATTGGCTTCTTGCCTAATTTTCCTCTTTCTAGCTTCTTATTTGTTGGGTTTTTTTTTGGTGCCCTTTGGTCGGTTGGTTTTGTACTGATGGCTTTGTTCCTATTGGCTTGCCTTTCTTTGGTTGGTGCTTCTGCTCTCTTTGTTGGTGGTAGGTTGGGCTTTTTGTTCTTGGTGTGGTTTGTCCATTAGTTGGATGTTTCTCTAGCAATTTATTTTAGCTTTTGGTGGCCTTCTTTTTTTTTGTTGGTTAGTTTGGTTCTCTTGCTCTTTCTTAGGCTATTTTTCTTGGGTGCTCTATTTGCTTTGTTGGTTGTTTCCTTTCCTTTGGTTGATGCCTTGGTGGCTTTGGATTGGTGTTGTTGTGGGCTCTGTTGGCTTGGTGCCTTGGTGGCTTTGGATTGGTGTTGTTGTGGGCTCTATTGGCTTTGTCTTTGAGGCTCTTTTCTTTTTTTTTTGGGTTGTGAGCTTCTTTTCTCCATCTTTTTTAAGAGGTGTTCATATTTGGTTTTGTTGGGATTGCCTTATGTTAATTTTATATGTTGCTCTCCTCTCTCTTTTTGTTTCCTTAGCTTCACTTTTCTTTGGCTGGGTGGCTATTATGATAGGTTTGTATTTTTCTTTGGTTGGGATGGCTATGATGATATGATGGATTTTTTCCTTGATATTTTTTTGGTTGGTGACTTTTCCTATTTGTAACCCTTCTTTGAAGCTGGATACACTTAGGATTTGATGCCCCTCATTATTGAGAATATTCTTCATATCTAAGCGAGTTTTTTTTTTATGTTTTTTGATCTCCTTCTGGCTGAGATTTCTTGTAAGTTGTAGGTTCTATTTTTCAGTTGGTCTCTTCTTCTTCTTGGAGAGAGCTGGAGTCTTACTGATGGTCTCATTTTTCTTAGATGGATGGAGTTGTCTTCAATTGCAGGTTATAGGTTTCCTTTTCTTATGGATCTTCATCTCTTTGGAGGTTCTTTTGGAGCTCCATGGATTCTTCCCCTTTGCTACCTTTTGCTTGGCTTTTTTAGTTTTGTCTTTATTTTTTTTCTTTATTGTTCTTTGATGTATTAGTTTAGGGACTAAACTCTTTAGGATTCTCCTATAGCTCATTTGAGTAGTTTTTTTCTTTTCTTTTTGAGTTTAGTCTCTAATATGGTCTTCTTGTACATATTTTTTGAGCAATAAATTCTATTTAGTTAAAAAAACCTAAACCTACAAACCTAAACCTAAAACTCTAAACCTAAAGCCTAAAACTAAACCTAAACCACAAACATAAACCACAAAACCACAAGCCTAAAAACCCTAGATCACAACCCTAAACTAAAACCTAAACTTAAACTAAATAAAACCTAAAATAAAATAAAAATAAACCTAAACTAAATAAATAAAATATAAAATAAAATGAAACCTAAACTAAAACCTAAACCTAAAAAATAAAATTAAATAAAAATAAAAATAAACTAAAATAAAATAAGTAAAACCTAAACTAAGCTAAAAAATATAAAATAAACCTAAGAATTAAAACCTAAAATAAAAAAAACTAAATGTAAAATAAAATAAAATAAACCTAAAATAAAATAAAATAAAACTAAATAAAACTTAAACCTAAAAATAAACCTAAAAATAATAAAAAAATAAAACATAAACCCTAAACTAAAAAAAACTAAACCCAAAATAAAAAATAAATTAAAATAAACCTAAACCTAGATTAAAATAATAAACTAAAATAAATAAAACCTAAACATAAACCTAAAATAAACTAAACCTAAACCAAACCTAAACTAAATAAAATAAAATAAATTAAAATAAACCTAATCCTAAACTAAAAAATAAAACCTAAAATAAACCAAAATAAAAAACCTAAAACCTAAACCTAAAGAATAAAATAAAACCTAAACCTAAACCTAAAAGTAAAAATAAAACCTAAATCTAAAAATAAAATAAAATAAAACTCAACTAAAAAATAAACTAAACTTAAAATACACTAAAATAAAAAAACACTAAAATAAATAAACCTAAAATAAACTAAACTAAATATAAAGAAAACATAAACCTAAATAAAAGTAAAAAATAAAATAAACTAAAATAAATAAACAAAATAAACCTAAACCTCTGGTTTACTTAATTTTAAAAAAACCCTAAACCCTAAATCCTAAACTCTCAACTCTTAAGCCTAAACCACAAACTAACCCAACCTATGCAACCTACAACCCCAACCCTCCCACAAACCCTAAACCCAAACCCCTAAACCCTAAACCCTAAACCCTAAACCCCCTGTAACCCAAAACCCTAAACCCTACAACCTTAAACACTAAACCCTGGTTGAGCTGATTTTATGAAAGGTGATCTTAAAGAAATCGTGAAGAGGTTGTGAAATCTGAAGTTAGTGCTCCTGCGTGTTGATCTTATTACTCCTATTGATGTTGGGGTTCTTCTAGGCAACATTGATATATCCTTCACAGACTTCTTTCTTCCAGGTTCTAAATATCCCAACTAAGATCAGCAAGAGGACCGTTGAAATTATCACCCTGGTTGAGCTGATTAAAAAAGGTGATAAAGTGGGATCCTGAGAGGCTTCTATACTTGTTAAGTTGGGGATTAGGCCATTCTCTTATGGCCTTGTCATCCAGTCTATTTATGATGATGGTTCGGTGTTCATTCCTAAGGTGCTTGAACTCACTGAAGATGATCTCATCGAGAAGTTTTTGACAGGGCTTTCAATGATCACTTCTCTCTCACTAGCCCTCTCTTATCCCACCCTTGCTGCAATGCCCTATATGTTCTTCAACACTTACAAGAATGTCCTCATCATTGTGGTTTCCACTGATTACAAATTCCAGTAGGCTGAGAAGGTTAAGGAGTATTTGAAGGATCCTACTAAATTTGTTGTCCTTCTGCTAATGCTTCTTCTATTCTTTGCCCGTCTAGTGAAGAAGAGAATAAGGATGAGCCTACTGAGGAATCTGATGATGATATGGGGTTCAGCTTTTTTGACTAAGATTTGTTGGCCTTCTATAAATCAAATTTTATTGTCTCTGGGAGTTAAATCATTTTGTGAAATAATACTTTTGTGAATTTTTGAATTGCATTTTAGTTTATCTTATTTTATTAGTTGTTAGAGGATAATGTCTTGCTTGATTTGGTAATTTCTTATTTGTTATAAAATCATTTGAGTTTAAAAAAAACTCTAAACCCTAAAACCTGACCCTAAGCCCAAAACCCTAAACCTCAAACCCTAAACCTAAACATAAAGTAACTAAATAAATTAAAAGATAAACCTAAACCCAAAAACCTAATAAACTTAAACCTTAAGAATGGGCAGAACCTTAACAGCAGGAACATCACCATCAACTAGGCTTAGTCTAGATCTAGTGATGGAGGTGAAGGTGAAGGTGGCAGTTATCGCAGTTGTTGTGGGGGATCTGGAGGTGTAGGTGGATATGGAGGTGGTGTTCGTAGCACTAGTGGTTATGGAGGCAGAAGAAGGGATGAAGGTTACAACCATGGTGATGGATATGGAGGTGGTGGTCGGAGTAGTGGTGGTTATGGAGGCGAGAGGAGGTTACTGGTGGTGGTGGAGGGAGAGATCGGATATGATGGTGGATCACTACTCGGGGAGGCTTAGGTGGTTCTGATGGGAACTGGAGAAACTAAAGAATGGCCGATCCGATCTACTACTTATGCAACTATGTCTTTACAGTAGAGACAGTTCTAGTTATCTAAGGTTTTGATTTTCTTTATGCGTGCCTATTTTTGATCTATGTCGCTACTTGTGTCTTAGAGAACTTGGTGTGTTACTTGTTTGATGAAATAAAAAAAAAAATATTGAATCTGAATTTGTTCTCTCATTAAAAATACAAAACCCTAAAAAAAAACCTAAATCCTAAACCTAGATCATAAACCACAAACCCTAAAAATAAAATAAAAAAAATAAAACCCTAACCTAAACGCTAAACCCAAAACTAACCTAAACCTGACCCTAAACACTAAACCCAAACCTTAAAATCCTAAACCCCAAACCCTAAACCTTACCCAACCTAAACTAATCACAAACCCTACCAACTAAACACTAAACCCTAAACCCTCCCTAAATCCTAAACCTAAACCCTAAAATAATACCCTAAACCTTAAGCCCTACCTAAACCCAGGCAAAAAACCTAAACTAAATAAATCTAAAATATATTAATAAAAAAACTAAACCTAATAATAAATAAAATATAATAAAATAAAAAAACCTAAAACCAAATTAAATATAAAAAAAATAAAATAAATAAATGATAAGAAAACTATAAAAAAATATATAAAAAAAAAATAAAAATACATAATAAAATAAAAAAAATATAATAAAATAAAAAATAAAATAAAATAAATAAAACCTAAATAAATCTAAAAAATAAAATAAACCTAAGAATAAAAAACTTAAGTAAAATAAAAACTAAACGTAAAATAAAAATAGAAAAACCTAAAATAAAAATTAAATTAAAACTTAAACATAAAAAATAAACCTAAAAGTAAATAAAAAAATAAAACCTACACTCTAAAAAAAAAAAACTAAACCTAAAATAAAAATAAAATAAACAAAATAAAAGAAACCTAAACTAAATAAAACTAAAAAAATAAAACCTAAACCTAAACTAAAATTAAACTAAACTTAAACCTAAACCCAACAAAATAAATAAAATAAACTAAAAAAAAAAACCTACACTAAAAATAATACCTAAAATAAACCTAAAATGAAACCTAAAACCTAAACTAAAAATAAAATAAAACCTAAACCTACAAAATAAAATAAAAATAAAATGTAAACACAAATAAAATAAAAATAAGACTCAACTTAAAATAAACCTAAACCCTAACCTAAACCTAAAAATAAACTTAAATAAAACCATAAACTAAAATAAATAAAATAAACTAAATAAAATAAAAATAAACCTAAATAAAATATAAAATAATATAAACTAAAATAAATAAAATATACAAAATAAACTAAATGAACTAAACCTACTAGTTTACTTAATTTTTTTAAAAAGGTAAACCATAAATCCTAAACCCTAAACCATAAACCCAAGCATACAACCTAAACTTACAACCTAAACCCACAAACTCTAAAAACCCTAAACCCCAAACCCTAAACCCTAAACCCTAAACCCTAAATCTAAATCCTAACCCAAATGCTAGAAACCCTAAACCCTAAAACCTAAACCTAAACCCTAAACCCTAAACCCGGTTGAGATTTTTTATGAAAGGTGATCTTAAAGAAGTCAGTGAAGAGGTTGTGAAATAAAAAGTTGGTGCTCCTGCCCATATTGGTCTTCTTGCACTTATTGATGTTGTGGTTCCTCGAGGCAACAGTGGATCCTTCACTTCTTTCTTCTTGGTTCTCAACAACCTAAGATCAACAAGGGTACTATTAAAATTATCACCTCGATTGAGCTAATTAAAAGGCGATAAGGTGGGATCCTCAAAGGATGCTCTCCTCTATGGATTAGGCCATTCTCTTATGGCCTTGTCATCTAGTATGTATGATGATGGTTCGTGTTTAGTCGGTGCTTGACCTCACTAAAGATGATCTCATCGAAGTTTTTGGCGGGGCTTTCAATGATCACTTCTCACTCAGCCTCTCTTATCCCACCCTTCTATAATGCCCCACATGTTCATCAACTTACAAGAATGTCCCTCCATCATGATTGCCGATTACACTTACCGCAAGACGAGAAGGTTAAGGAGTATTTGAAGGATCTAGTAAATTTGATGTGGCTACTGCGTTTGATGCTTCCGTTACTCCTTCTCCACTACTATATGGTGGAAGAAAAGAAGATCTGTTGAGGAATCGATGATGATATGGGTTTTAGATTGTTTAACTAAGCTTTGTTGGCCTTCTATAAATTAAAATTTTATTGTCTCTCAGAGTTAAATCATTTTGTGAAATACTATTTTTGTGAATTTTTGAATTGCAATTTATTTTATCCTAATTTATTAGTTGTTAAAGGATAATGTCTTATTTGAATTAGTAATTTCTTTTTTGTTATGGAATCATTTGAGTTAAAAAAACCCTAAACTCTAAACCCTAAACCCTAAACCCCAACCTAAACCATAAAACCTAAACCCCAAACCCTAAACCTAAAGTAACTAAATAAATTAAAAAACTAAACCTAAACAAAACCCTCGAATGAGCGAACCTTGGGTAGGAACATCACCATCAACCAGCTCAGTCCCAGATGGTGGAGGTGAAGGTGGAGGCATTATCGCATGGTGGTGGGAGAATTTGAAGGTCTTTGGTGGATATGGAGGTGTTGGTCGAGCAAGGTGGTTATGGAGGTGGAGAGATGAAGGTTACGAGGTGGCTGAAGGGAGATCATGGATATGATGGTGGATCCAGCTACGCAAGAAGCTAGGTGGTTCTGATGGGAATTATAAAAACTAAAGAACAATCGATCTGATCTACTACTTATGAATTTGTATTTTTACAATAGAGGTGGTCTAGCTATCTAGGGTTTTTGAATTGCTCTATGCATGCTAATTTTTTATCTATGTCGTCGCTTCTGTCTTAGAAAACTTGGTGTGTTACTTGGTTGATAAAATGAAAAAGAAGAAATGTTGAATATGAATTTATTCTTTTGTTAAAAAATACCAAAAACCCTAAACCCTAAACTAAAACTTGAACCCTAAACCTAAATCCTAAACCCTAAACCCTAAGCCCTAAACCTAAAACCATAAACCCCAAACTCCAAACCCAAAACCCTAAACCTTAACTCTAAACCCTATACCCTAAACCCTAAAACCCAAAATCTTAAACCCTAATCCTAACCCTAAACCCTAAACCCTAAACTTTATCATCGAAACCTTAAACCTAAACCTAAAGTAACTAAATAACTTATAAAATAAACCTAAACCCTAAAACCTAATAAACCTAAACCTAAATGAAAGCCCTTAAAATGGGAAGAACCTTGATAGTAGGAACATCACCATCAACCAGGCTCAGTCTAGATCTGGTGGTGGAGGCGAAGGCATAGGTGGCTATCACAGTAGTGGCAGGGGATATGAAAGTGCTTATCAATATGGAAGTGATGGTCAGAGTAGTGGTGGTTATGGAGGCGGGAGGAGCGGCAGAGGTTACAGCCATGATGATGGAAGAGGGAGAGATCGGGGATATGATGGTGGATCCTGCTGCTCGACAGGCAGGGTTTGGTTCTAATGGGAACTAGAGAAACTCAAGAATAGCCAATCCAATTTTCTACTTATGGAATTGTGTCTTTACAGTAAAGACAATTCTAGTTATCTAGGGTTTTTAATTTTCTTTATACGTGCTCATTTTTTATCTATGTTGTCGCTTATGTCTTAGAAAACTTGGTGTGTTACTTGGTTGATGAAATCAAAAAGAAGAAATGTTAAATCTGAATTTATTCTCTGTTAAATAAAATGAAAATCCTAATACATAAACTTCAAAACTAAAACCTAAAGCCTAAATGATAAACCCTAAAAATAAAAAAAATCAAAAAAATAAGAAAATATATTAAAAAAACCCTAACCCTAAACCCTAAACCGTAAACTAACCCTAAACCCTAAACCTATAGCCCTAAATCCTAAACCCTAAACCTTAAAACCCTAAACCCCAAACCCAAAACCCTAAATCCTAAAACCCTAACCTAACCCACAAACCCTAAAGCATAAACCCTAAAACCCAAAACTAAACCCTAAAACCATGAAGCTAAACCTAAACCCTAAACCCCAAACCCTAAACCTAAACCTAAAGTGAATAAATAAATTAAAATACAAACCTAAACCCTAAAACCAAATAGATTTAAACCTAAACTATAAGAATGGGTAGAACTTTGATAGTGGGAACATCACTTGAACCGATAGTCTAGATTTGTGGTGTGGAGGAGGCGTGATGATCGATGGTGGTGGGGATCTGGAGGTCTGTTGGATATGGAGGTGGTGGTTGCTCGAGGCTAGAGGTGGAGGTTACATGGTAGTGGGAGAGGGATATGATAGTGGATCCACGAGTGGGATTAGAAAGCGAAGAATAATCGATCCGATCAACTACTTATGGAACTATGTCTTTAATGTAGAGACAGTTCTAGTTATCTAGGGTTTTTGATTTGCTCTATGCGTGCTCTTTTTTATCTGTCACTTGTGCCATAGAAAACTTGGTGTGTTACTTGGTTGATGAATTGAAAGAAGAAATGTTGAATATGAATTTGTTCTGTTAAAAAAATAAAAATCCTAAACCCTAAACTAAAACCTGAACCCTAGACCTAAAACCTAAACCCTAAATAAACCTTAAACCCTAAAACCCTAAACCCTAAACCCTAAACCCAACCTAAACCACAAACCCTAAACCCAAACCTAAACCCCCCAAACCCAAAACCCAAACCCTAAACCCCACCACAAAACCACAGCCTAAACCTAAACCTAAACCCAGAACAATCCCCAAACCCTAAACCTAAACTTAAAACATAAAACCTAAAAAAATTAAAATAAATAAAACCTAAAATAAAATAAATAAATAAACCTAAATAAAATAAAATAATAAAATAAAATAAAAGCATAAACTAAGACCTAAACCTAAACATAAAGATAAAATAAAATAAAAGAAAAACTAAACTAAAATAAAATAAATAAAATCTAAACTAAACTAAATAAATAAAATAAACCTAAAAAAATAAAAATAAAATAAAAAACTAAGTAAAATTAAAATAAAATAAACCTAATAAAAATAAAATAAAACTAAACAAAACTAAACCTAAAAAATAAAGTTAAACATAAAACCTAAAAATAAATAAAAAAATAAAGACTAAACCCTAAACTAAAAAAATAGCCTAAACCTAAAATAAAAAAAATAAAATAAAATAAACTATACTAAAATAAATAAAACCTAAACTTAAAGCTAAAATAAACTAAACCTAATCCCTAAACTAAATAAAAAAATAAACTAAAATAAACAACTAAAATAAATAAAACCTAAACCTAAACCTAAAATAAACTAAACCTAAACCATAATTAAATAAAATAAATTAAACTAAAAATAAACTTAAACTTAAACTTAAAAAATAAAACCAAAACTAAAATAAATGAACCTAAAATAAATAAAAATAAACTAAATAAAAATTAAAAGTAAACCTAAATAAAAAATAATCTTAAGTAAAATTAAAAAATAAAATAAATTATAACAAATAAAAAAAATAAACTAAGTAAACTAAATAAACTAAACCCTAAGCAGTAAACCCTAAACTAAACAAACCACACAAACTTATAACATTAAACCTACAAAACCCTAAACCTAAACCCTTAAAATCAAACCCTAAACCCTAAACCCTAACCATAAAACTTAAACCCTAAAGCATAAACCCTAAACCCTAAACCCAAACCCAAAACCACAAAACTAAAACCCAAACCCAAACCCCAAACACTAAACCTAAACCAAAGTAACTAAATAAATTAAAAACAAACTAAAATAAAAACCTAATAGACATAAATCTAAACTCTAAAATTAGTAGGTGCTTTGTTGGGAACATCACCATCAACCAAGCTCAATCTAGATTTGGTGATGGAGGTGGCGAGGCTATGATTATCCGGGTGGGGGGATCTGGAGGTGCTGGTGGATATGGAGGTGGTGGTCAGAGTAGTGGTGGTTATCAAGGCTGGAGAAGCGATGAAGGTTACTATCGTGGTGGTGGCTGAGGGATATGATGGTGGATCCCATGTCGAGAGGTCGGTGGTTATGGAACTAGAAAGCAGATAATGGTGATCCGATCATTTATTGAACTATCTTTCTGAGAGCAGTTCTAGTTATCTGATTTGATTTGCTCTATGCATGCTCACTTTTTTATCTATGTCATCACGTGTTTTAGAAAACATGGTGTGTTACTTGGCTGATGAGTTCAAAAAGAAGAAATGTTGAATCTGAATTTATTCTCTATTAAAAAAAAAGCCTAAAACCTCAAACCCTAACAAAACCAACCTAGACCTAAAACCTAAACTCTAAACCCTAAACCTTAAACCCTAAAACCCTAAACCATACTAAAACCTAAACCTAAACCCCAAACCCTAAACCTAAACCTAAACCAAAACCACAACCCCAAACCACAAAGCTAAAAAAACCCTAAGCTAAAACCTAAACCTAAATAAAATAAACCTAAAACTAAAATAAATAAAAATTTTAACCAAATAAAACAAAATAAAACAAAATAAAAAAAATATAAAGTAAACATAAACCTAAACCTAAAACAAAGAAAACAAAATAAAAATAAAACTAAAATAAAATAAATAAAAACCTAAACTAAACTTAAAATAAAAAAAAATTAAATAAAAAATAAAACTAAATTAAAATAAAATAAAATAAAGCATAAATAAAATAAATACTAAATAAAACTTAAACCTAAAAAATAAACCTAAAAATAAATAAGAAATAAAACCTAAAGGATAAACTAAAAAAAACCTAAACCTAAAATAAAAATAAAATAAACCTAAAGCAAAACTAAAAAAAATTAAAATAAAATAAATAAAACCTAAACCTAAACCTAAAATAAACTAAACCTAAACCCAAACTTAAACCCTAAATAAAATAAAATAAATTAGAAATAAACATAAACTAAATAAAATAAAACCTTAAAACTTAAAATAAAATCCTAAAACCTAAACATTTGAAAATAAAATAAAACCTAAACCTAAGCCTAAATATAAAATAAAACCTAAACATAAAAATAAAATAAAACTAAAACTAAACTAAAATAATAAACCAAACCTAAATTAAACTAAAATAAAACTTAAACTAAAAATAAACCTAAAATAAATAAACTAAAATAAATAAAATAAGCTTAAATAAACTAAATAAATAAAATAAACTAAATAAACTAAATAAACAAACCCTGGTTTGCTTAATTTTAAATGCCATGAACTACCAACCTAAACTATCTAGACCATAGCCACAGACCCACAGATCTAATTTTCCCTACTGAGCCTACCATGAGCCCTAAACCTGCTGACCCTGGGCCTGGGCCACAGGCCACAAACCTGATAAACCCTACCCAGACCTGGGCCACAGGCCCTAAAACCTAAATGCTACTAAATAAACTAAAACAAATAAATACCTGACCTAAATAAAATAAAAATATAGATAAAACCTAAACTAGACTTAAACCTGAGCCTAAAGACCTCCTCAGCCTAAAAAAGTAAAATTAAAAATAAACTAAAATAAACAAATAAAATAAATGCCTAAAATAAACTAAAAAAAATAAAATGAACCTAAAATAAAAACTTATAAAATAAAATAAAATAAATAAAATAAAATAAAATAAAACTGAATAAAACCTAAACCAAAAAATAAACCTAAAATAAATAAAAAAAATAAAGCCTAAACCTTAAACCAAAAAAAAAAATAAAATAAAACAAAATAAAATAAACCTAAACCTCATAAAATAAACTAAACTAAAATAAATAAAACCTAAAAAACTAAAATAAACCTAAACCTAAACTAAATAAAATAAAATAAACTAAAAATAAACCTAAAAAATTTAAACCTAAAATAAATCTAAAATAAAACAAACCTAAATTTAAAAAAAATAAAATAAAAAACCTAAAAAAATAAAATAAAAATAAAACTAATCCAAAATAAGCATAAACTTAAACCTAATCCTAAAAAAATAACTAAAATAAAAAAAAACCTAAACTAAAATTAATAAACTAAAATAAATAAAAGTAAAAATAAATAAAAATAAACCTAAATAAAAATAAAATTAAATTAAAATAAACTAAATAAACCTAAACCTATGGTTTGCTTGTTCTTTTTTAAAAAAATCCTAAACCCTAGGAAATCTTGGACCTAAACCCTAAAACCATGAACCTCTGACCCCTGAAACCTGAGCCAAACTGATGAACCTAGGCCAGACCATGGCCCACAATAACCACCCTGAAAACCCTGAGCCCTAACCACAAAACCTTAAAGCCTAAACCTAGGCCCTAAACTGACCTTGATCCTGGTAACTCTGAGCCACCTAAACTGAGCAACCCACAAGGCCAAGCTGCACAGGCCCTAGCCACTGATCACTGACTAACCTGAGCCTAAATCTTAGACCCTAAAACCTAAAGCCCAACCTACCCTAAATCCAAAATCCTAAAAGAAGCTAAATACCATAAAATAAAATCAATAAAAGAACCAAAACTGAAATTAAATCAATAAAATAAAATAAAATAAAATCTAAACTAAATTAAAATAAAATAAGACTAAGAATAAAAACCTAAATAAAATAAAACTAAATAAAGAAAAATAAAATAAACTTATAATAATAGATATAAATAAAACATAAAAATACCTAAAAAAAATAATAAAAATAAAACATTAATCCTAAACTAAAAAAAATCTAAACTTAAAATAAAAATAAAATAAATAAAATAAAATAAACTTGAACCTAAACTAAAAGAAACTAAAACTAAAATAAATAAAACCTAAACTTAAACCAAAAGTAAATTAAACCTAAAACTAAACCTAAATTAAATAAAATAAATTAAACTAAAATAAACCTAAACCTAAACTAAAAAAATAAAACATAAAAATAAACCTAAAATAAAACCTAAAACACAGGAACCAAAGGCGCCCAACTTAACCTGGGTGTGGTTAGGTTGGCCATGACCCATGGGAGGTGAAATCACCCCATCCTCCCCATTGGAGCATTTGAAACCCATAGGACACCCATGATTACTCCTTGGCAGGCACCGCCACTCCTTGAACCAACCAAGCCGAGCCAACTCAACTCCTCCCTGCCACCCACGACTCCCTGAGATGGCCGGATGGCCATTAGAAGCTAAACTTGATCCCATCATTCGATCAAGATGAAGGGGGGAATACACCCTCTCGTTTCCACTCAAACACACACAAAATTCATTTTTTTTAGAGCCCTAGCCCAAGATGAGCATAGAGCCATTCCCTAAGCTCCCAAGCTCATTCCTCGATCAAAAATGCCATTCTAGTCTATATCCCAAAATAGGACATTCCCATTTTGACCTAACTTCCCCATTTCTCTATCAAAGTCAAATTAACTTTGCACACACCTTCCCAGGCCTTGTCGAGCAAAGAATCATCTTCCAAGCTTTTGAGCACTAGAGGTGGGACTTGATCAAAGCGAGCTCAAAATTATTCATGGCCATTCAGTGAACATCGAGGAATTGATCTAGTATTGCTCAATAAGGCCTCGTCACTTGAACTCTAGTGAGGTATACTTCCTCCTTAGTAAAAATGGGTTGGAGCTTTTGAAGAAAATTTACATCTCGTGTGATCTTGACCATTGGATTCCTCCTCGATCGTGAAGGTGTGGGATCCTTTTGGAGTTGATTCGAGCTTCGGGTGCTTCGGATCAAGTGAGCAATAGTGGGACTCCATTCTCCCTCACTCGTGTGACATTAAATCACACCGTCCATTCGCATTATTGAAATGGGCGGTCATGATTAGATCAACAAAATTGATCGATTTAATCTATTAAGTTGGTTAATTAGCCATTCAATGTTAGGTGGATGGCGAAAAAACGCACCCGCCATACATAGGCCTTGAGTGGATAAGTTTTAAGTAGCCAATCCCATGAAAAGCACACCGCATCGGCATCACATGGCGAGATTAGGCTTTAATTAGGTTTAATTAATCATTTTTAATGGCTCAAACTTCTTAAAATCATAAAAAATCATAAAGAAAAAAAAATGCAAATAAATACTTATTTTAAAGGTATTTCAAAGGAAAATTAATTAAAATGATCTTAACTAATCTTGAATAGTAATTAAGGTTTAATTAAAAAATTAATTAGCTTTATTACTCTTTAATTACTTAAGAGATTAATCCCAAATTTTGTGGGTTAATTTAATGGGATAACATATGCCTCCAATGATTTTCATGGGATTTATTGCTCACTTAATTAGGAAAATTGACTAATTAAACCTTAACTACACTTTTAACTTAATTAATGCTTAATTAATCCCATGAATAATAATAAA